>JASAND010002092.1:0-18972 GCA_030248195.1 Trissonchulus latispiculum | reverse complement strand
TTGTACTTCGTTCAGTTACGTATTGCTATCTTGTTTGCAGACTTTTACCTTAATTTCTATTTATAAATTTTCTATTTAAATTTCTCTAAATTTCTAAATTTAAAATTCAAAATATTTCCAAGCCTGTTTATACTTCTTTTGCGTGGCCGTAGCTCAGCGGCGGAGCATCCGAGAGCCCATCGGGGAAACTTTTTATATATATACGCAACGTGAACTTTCGAAAGATACTCATATGGTTTCCGTTACTGTCTATTTTGACCCATTTTGGCCGGTTTTGGCTGAGGCTGAGAACCGAGGTATTGTGGGTCTCGGTGAAATCTCGGTCTCGCGCCAACCCTGAGTGGGAGGAGTGGGTGGGAGACCAACTGCAGGGGTACTTTGGAGGGGGCTAGTTGGAGTGGGAGGTGGCAGAGCAGGCGTACCCTGGAGGGGGTACTGGGTGGAGAGGGAGGGCAATGAGAACAGGATCGTCCATTGGAGTTGACAACCAGTAACTGCCTGACCGTAAAGCCCAGACAGACTCTGTGTGACCATTGGCCACATTTCGCGCACGCTATTGAGAAGTCCTTCCTGTTTACATTTACACCACAGGACCCGCAGGGGATAGGTAGTAGCAGGGCCTGAGTTTTCCTCTACATCTCCCGCCAAAATCAGTAGCCGGCGCCAGAAGAGCGAGGGTTGCCTGGGCCGGCATCAGAAAAACCCCCTTGGGCTGACCAAAGGAGAATCCTGCCTTCCTTGAGAAAAGAAAGAAAAAAGGGTTGCCATTTCGCATCCCAGGGCGGGGGCTTGGAGGCACCACATCCCAGGGAAGTTCCACCTTTCCACCACGTTGAGGCGACAACATCTTACAGGTTTTATACTTTTAGCATGAGCGTGGTTCCTAGGCGGATATTTCGGACGAACTGCGACTGCTACTTGATTTGCAGAGCAATATGCGACCAGAACCAGAAGAACCTTTGGAAGAAAAGGCAGCTCTTATTCCAGGTTCTATGTATTGACTACAGGGTTTTGAAAATCGGGACTGTGTCAAACTTGTGTCCAGCTAATTTTATTTGTGTCCAGCTAAGAAAAGTTGTGTCCAGAAACAAAATTTCGCGCATCTCTAATATAATGTAGTATATTATATAAGTGGTATTTATCGCGCTATTTTAGTGTAGGAATAAAATTTGTTATTATGCGAATAAATTATATATATATATAACATATTTGACACCAACGCGTCAAAATTGATAATTTGTTTTCTGATTGGGTTCCAGTGTTGAGTGGTGTGCCTCAAGGGTCTGTCCTTGGTCCAGTTCTTTTTCTTATTTATATTAACGATATTACCAAATTACTACTAAACTCAACAATTAAGCTTTTTGTTGATGATGCCAAACTGTTCTTCACAGTCAGTGATTTAACTGATGTACAGGCAATTCAAAATTATTTGGATCTGATAAACGCTTGGGCTGCTGAGTGTCAGCTACAGTTTTCAGTACCAAAATGTGTTATTCTTACACTTGGTAACCCAGGCTTCACTTTCAATCTTAATTTAAATAATATAGATATGCCTCATGTAATGTCAGTTAAAGACCTGGGTGTGAAGATTACTAATGATCTTAAATTTAATACCCATATTGACGATGTAACCAAGAAGGCACGGCAGATACTTGGTCAGATTCTAAGATCTTTCGAAAGCCGTCATGCTGATGTATTGCTACCCCTTTACTTAAGTTTTGTAAGACCACATCTCGAGTACGCCTCGCCTGTTTGGAATCCCCAACAAATAGGACTTATAGATAAAATTGAAAGAATACAAAAATTTTTCACAAAGCAAGTTAATGGTCTTCGAAATGATAGCTACTTGAATAGACTGACTGCATTAAAGCTCCAACCCCTAGAAACACGTCGAATTATTGCTGATCTAAAACTCACTTATCAAATAGTCCATAATGAAATTGACATGAATATAAATAACTATTTTGAGATTTTGCCTCCAACACACCTTAGAAACAATCGCTCGTATAGGCTTAGTTTACCAGTAGTTAGATCTAGTCAACGAGCTAACTTCTTTGCAGTTCGTGTTGTTAAAATATGGAATGCCCTTCCTGAAGACATCATCAATGCCTCTTCGTTAATAGTTTTCACAAATAAATTAACAAACTTTAACTTTACGCCATTTTGCAAGTCTAACTATTTGAGAAGACCCACTTGAAACTTTTTATTGTTAGTAAATACCTAGGGGGGGAAGTATCAATGCCTTAATCTTAAGGTCCTTCCCTCTGCATAAGCACTACTAGTTCTTGTTGCTTAATTACTATTGATGTTAGAATATATTTTTGTTATGTCGTAGTCCGTGTCCTTTCTGTCTCTGCTCTCTCTGTCTTAGATCAGCTGATAAGACCAGATACGCCTCACTTCATGATTGGACTGTACTCCTCTGCTGCTCTTACTACCAACCTTTCATGATGATCGAATCACAAATTTTGATACACAGAATTCTGTCAAATATATAAATCTTTAAATCAAATACGAATTTTATAATATTAATCTTGATATATATACATATATGTGTATGTATCCTTGTTTTGCTTATGCTAATAAACCTTATAACCTTATATATATATATATATATATATATATATATATATATATATATATATATATATATATATCATAGGGGTCGCGGTAGCGACCCCTATAATATGAGTCAAAACGCCCTAATGACAGCCTTCAGAGGCGCTGCGCAGAAACTGCGCAGATCATGCGCAAATTTTGTGCGCAAAAGAAAGTCCGTGTCGAGTTTAGTATAATTGGAAAATTTCATCCCCGTAGCACTTACCGTTAAAAAGTTACACCCGCCGGCCGATATGCCGGCGGTGTTTTTTTTCCGGTGTCTCCGTTTTACCCTCGTATGTCACCATTTTGTAGCCTCTTTCACAGAATGTAGCGAAGGGAAGACACCTATTGTGGTATATCATCAATATATATAGGTTACTGACTTTCGATATATGTGGTCGCCGCCGCGCCCGTAGGTGGGCCCGGAAGGATTGACCGGGCCTTGTAGCGGGCCGGGCTTTTCACGTTCTCCGGGCCGGGCTCAGACAAAAAATTTCCGGGCCGGGGCTGCACCGGGCCGGCCCTGGCCCGGAGCCCGCTACACGGCCCGGGAACAACCCTAGGTGGGAGGTCATGTGGTCAAAAATGAAAATTTTCAAAAGCGGTCAAATTTGGTATCAAATGAAAGCGCTAAGCGAGCTGAGCAACTTTTGTCATAGAACTGCATGCTCAAAGTGGCTGTAGAGTGCTGTGGTGGGGTGGGGTGGGGACTTAGGCGATTTTCGGTCAAAAATGAAATTTTTCAAAAGTGGTCAAATTTGGTACCAAATGAAAGCCTCAATTGAGCTGAGCACCTTTTCTCATGACAGTGCATGCTCAAAGTGGCTGTAGAGTGTTGTGCTGGGGTATGGGTGGGGTCTTAGGTGATTTTTGGGTCGAAAATGAAAATTTTCAAAAGTGGTCAAATCTGGTACCAAATGAAAGCCTCAATTGAGCTGAGCAACTTTTCTCATAAAAGTGCATGCTCAAAGTGGCTGTAGAGTGTTGTGCTCGGGTATGGGTGGGGTCTTAGGTGATTTTTGGGTCGAAAATGAAAATTTTCAAAAGTGGTCAAATTTGGTACCAAATGAAAGCCCCAAGTGAGCTGAGCAACTTTTCTCATAAAAGTGCATGCTCAAAGTGGCTGTAGAGTGCTGTGCTGTGCGGTGCTATTTAATGCATATATATATATATATATATATATATATATATATATATAATGCTTAATTATTCTTTAACGCTTTTATGTCAACGACATGTAAAAAGTGGATAAACAAGAAATAAAAATGCTCCTAAAGGAATATGAGTCAACATGGAACATGTAAAATGCTAAATATTGTCGGTTGTAAATTAAGAATAAGACAATCATGTAAAATGCTAATATGAGTCTGGTGAGGCTGGAAAGTGCAGAAGACAAGTTTGTACACGCACCAATATGAGTGCATGCCAAATAGACTCATATTGGCATTCCGTAAAAAACAATAATGCATGCATCCATTGCGGAATTCTAACGTATATATTTCTACGCAGGAGTAAAGACGAATAAGTATATACGTATCGTTATTGACGTCACATGGATATCCCAACCATGGTCAACATTGTCCACTTTTTTCCTTAGAAAACTGTTAAACCGCTGTTAGTCAACAATCAACAATGCGCCGACGGACGGATATAACATATATAACATTTTTATTAGGCGTTTGTATAATTCATGTATTCAGAGACTCAAAGTTAAATCTGATGTTAACTTTCGTGACATATATACGTATATATATACGTGCGTAACCTGTGGAGCATCCTGTCATCCACCCTGTCTCGTCTTGCTGACATTACGTGAGTTATATATAACCGAAATTCGCAACCACTTGCCTTCAGACTACTAATAATGCCAATATGAGTCTATTTGGCATGCACTCATATTGGTGCGTGTACAAACTTGTCTTCTGCACTTTCCAACCTCACCAGACTCATATTAGCATTTTACATGCTTGTCTTATTCTTAATTTACAACCGACAATATTTAGCATTTTACATGTTCCATGTTGACTCCTATTCCTTTCTTTGCTCTTTAGGAGCATTTTTATTTCTTGTATATATATATATATTATATATAGTTGTCTATTGTTTGCAATTGTCTAGCAATTTGCAAGGGTCACCGATGCCACACTATTCTTGTTGACGTCGCAAGCCACAGGACAAGAATTTTGACAAGAATATAAAATTTAAACGTAGAGATCTGGAGGGGGCGGAGCCCCCCAGAAGCTGAGAAAATTTTGTAAAACTGATGAAAATCCTTGATGGAAACACTCAAAACTTTGATTTTGGCAGCCAGCAAAGACCCAAAATATAAACAAGCTGCCACAGGGCGAAAATTGTTTAAAAGTATGGTCTGGCAACATTTACAAATGGGTCATTCTCTTGTGCAATTTGGTGTCTAAATTGGTTAGGTATGTAAGTATATATGATATTCTAGGAAATTAGTTTATATATATACTAAAAGAATTTCATTGCATAAGCCTTCACTAAGTATTCTATCTCGGATAGGACTGAAAGATATGAATATAGAAATTCGCGCCTAAGGCGCGAAAATTTTTTGGAATTTTGAGCAAAAAGTACCTGAAACACTTGTATTTATTATCAGAGATAACTGAAAATTTCTACTCAAGGTCAAAAATTTTTGCGGAACTTTACGCAGAACTCCGAAAAAAGTTGCGGAATTTTCAAAAAAGTGCGGAATGTCGCAGTGTTTTTTTCGGCGGAGCCCCCCAGAAGCCGAAGAATTTTTTAAAAACTAGCCTTCTAAGAAGTACATATTGGCTAATTTTTGCACAAATAATGGCTAAAGTTACCTTGAAATTTCAACTGCCAAATCGAACTAACTTCATGGATTTGCTAAAGAAAGTTCGCCCTAGAGGTGGATTTTCTAAGAAATTATTAAATTAAGTTAAATACAAATATAGATAAAATAAGTAAAAATAGAAATGTTAATCATAAGAGTACGTTGGTACATAGTTGCGGAACGACTAACCAAGTTAAGATAGGTGGCCAAAGCCTAAAGGAGAAAAAATGTAAGGATAAAAGCGGGGGGCCTGGGGGGGCGATAGCCCCCCAGAAAAGTTAGAGCTTTTTTAAAGATTTGGGATGCTCAGGAATTTTTTCTGGATACTTCTCTACGACAAATTTAGCTGTGTCTACCTTGTGTCCAGCTAAAAATTTTCGTGTCCAGCTAAGAAAATTTGTGTCTGGACACGCTCCTGGACACAAAAAACCGTGATTGACTAAAATTTTATTGAACTTTGTTTCGAACTATACATACGTATATTGGCGTAAAATATCACGTCTGTCTTGTATGATAACTTGTAATTGGCGTATATCCTCCTTTTTGTGTTTGTTGTGATTTTTATGAAATATTCAAGGACGCAGATATCATTCGTTTGTGTGCTATCAGACAATATTCGGAAGCTGACTCCGGCAATAGTTCAGATTACCAAACCACCCGAAAAGGTATGGAAAGGTTGTATTTGCATAAATGTTGGCATAGTTTGCTTTTTTGCAGATCTCTCCGCTGACCAAGAAGAGCGAGTTGATGTTGCTTTGCAGGCTTCAAATTATCATAAAATTTTATCGAATAACTTCAACATTTCTATCAGGGGTCGGGATCTTCAAACCCTAAACGGCCGTAACTGCCTGAATGATGAGGTATTTGAAACTAATGAAAACTATTTCAAATTGTTATAATTTATCCCTTACGTATAGTAAAGGTTCGAAAAAAGAATACACCATCCGGGTCCGAAAAAAATACACCCACCCTAACTCAGGCTAGAAGCTACGGAGCCCAGCCAAACTGTACCCCATAATAGCGCAAGCTTAACTATCATGTTATGGCTGCTCCTACGGCCCCGCACTCGCGCAGGCTGACGACTCAAAAATGGTACTATGAAAAAAGTTGGTTTTCAACTTTTGGATCAGTTGGCAACTTTTGGCTCTTGTTCGCTATACTAAAGCTATAGTAGCACCTATTGTTTTAACATAATACACATTGCTTCTAGTTTTTTGGCAATAGGTTCGGACGCCCCTGCGCCGCACAGTTGCGCAGCAGCGGGTGTATTTTTTCGGACCCGCTGGGCACTTGGGTCTGAAATAAAAATACACCTAAAAATTCTTATTTTAGGTGCTAGAAATCGACCAGGTGTCGAGTTTCCGCGTTTTTAACAGCATTTATGGCTGTAGCATGCACTGACGGTCTCCTGGGTTGGTTCCAAGGGGTCAATCTTTATCTTACTACAGTGTCGTATGATTGGCTTGAAAATTTGTCCTCAACTGAGCAGAACTTTACTGGAAAGACTTTTAGCGCTGTTTTATGGCACATATACCTACCTTTTTCTCTTTGCTGCATATTCATACTGTTCTGTAACGTAACTTCAAAGGTGAACACGAAAATGAAAAACGAAGCACGAGAGTGACATTGTGAGACTGTCCTAAAATTCGTAAAAATGCAAGATACAGATCCAAGATTCGGTAGTTAATTCGGGAATTCCAAGGAAAGAATTGTTGTTGAAATGGTGCTCGATGCAGTTGAGAATAGGAAGCAAATAAGTTCTCGAAAAACGCAGCCTGTGCTCGAGATTGGTAAAAATTAAAACTAACAAAGGTAAAAAGGTTAAATGGATGTCGTAGAAAGTTTAATGGGGAAAAATGTCTAGAAATAAGTCGATCCAGGTACATTTTTGGCAAAAGATGGTGTGCGAGAGTGGGTTCAGAATGTCCATTCAGGTCCATCAAAGGTAGAAAGTTTGTGCGACAGTGGGTTGAGAATGTCCATCCAGGTCCACTTTGGGGTACCCAAGGTTAAGGTTTAATGGATGTAGTGGATGTAGTGGTAAGGTGATATGAAAGGGGAAAACGTAAAAAGAAAATGGGTAAAAATGTCTAGAAATAAGTCCATTCACGTACATTCTGGGAAATATGGAGATGGTGTGGGCGGGAAAAGAGTGGGTCGAGGAATGTCCATTGAGGTCCACTTTGGAAGTTTCGAAAGGTTTGTATGGATGTAGTGGATGTAGTGGATGGGTAGTAGGTGATATGAAAGGGGTAAATTTGGTTCTTGCAAGAGGTAAAAGAAGGTAGGCTAGAGAGGGTAATATAAATCCATTCAGGTAAGCATTTAAATAGTGGTGGAATGTTTAAACGTGTGTTAATTTTTGGTGAATCACCAGTGCATTATGTGTCCATCCAGGTTCACTTAGCTACTAACGGTAGGTTTAATGGATGTAGTGGATGTAGTGGATGTAGTGGAGGAGGATGTGTATGTGGTGAAATAAAGTTTTTTTTTTTATTTCACGGTTAGAGGGAGGAGAGGGAAGGAATTGTGAGATTAGATATTAGTAGGAATGTGTCGGAACATGTCCATTCAGGTACATTTAACATGTGTCAATGTGTGTATGAGTGGGATGTATAATGTCCATCCAGGACCATTTAGCTAATGAAGGACGGCATAATGGATGTAGTGGATGTAGAGGAGGGAACGTGTTAGGTGTTGAACAGGGTAACCTTAAACTGTGTTGGTTGAGGTTGTTGGGGTTGTTAAGTAGGGATGAGGTCTTAAGAGGTTAGAGCAGTATAATGCAAAAAGTAGCGAGGGAAAACCCAATGGGGGAAAAACCCAAATGGGGGGAAAATAAACCCACCCCTCACAGGTCTTAAAAATTGTTCTATCGCAATTCTGACACTTCCAGTGTAAAATTCAACCCTTTTTTAGTTAGCATGAACCAAAAAACCCGATCTAAGTAGCTTTTTTTGAGATCTCATGTGCCGTTGAAAATGCTGCATCAACTGCATAGAGGTGTGGCTGGCGAAAAAAGTGGGGGTGGGGGTTCAGAAAAAAGTAGGGAGGGGGTTTGGCGAAAAAAGGGGGTAGGGGGGTCGCGAAAAGTCGATTTGGGGGGAGGGGTAAGAAAAATTTTCGAGGGGGGGGTCGCCGAAAAATTGGGTTTTCGTCAAAAAATTGAAAAATTTTCTCAATTTACAGCTATTTTTAACGATTTTTAGCTTAATTAAGCGAATTCTAGCAATTTTTCGCTGATTTTTGGAATTTTTAGGTAGGGGTTAGAAATTTCTAGGGGGGAGCATATATAGGTGTAACGGGGATTTGGGTTGGGGGGGTCCCCTCCCCCGGAATTTTGCGGGGGGGCCCCCTTTTTAGACCCCCCCCCAAACCTCCCCCAAAAATTTTTTCTATTTTTATGTCAAAAATCGCATTTTTAGCCATTGCTAATGCCAAATAACATTCAACTATGAAGTAATTTTGACATTAGACAGGAGTTTTAAACTCGAAAACTTGATTGCCAACATGTTTCTAAGTCTAAAATAAGGTCAATATTGAGTCAGAAAGTCCATAAAACTTTTGAAAACGTGTATTTCACGCAATAATGAACAGTTTAAACCAAAAATTTGGACATTTTTGGAAAATTTTGCAAAATTTACCCTAAAAATACCCGATTTTTGGCCAATTTTCCGCGCCTTCGGCGCGACTACCCCCCCCCCCCACCGCCCCAGCCCCAGTTGGGGGGGGGGCGGGCCGGGGGCCCCCAATAATTTTTGGGGGTGGTTTGTAAACATGGCTGGGGGGGTTACCCCCATAGGTGTGGCTGGCGAAAAAACTGGGGGTGGGGGTTTGAAAAAAGTAGGGTGGGGGTTTGGCAAAAAGGGGGAGGGGGGGTCGAGAAAAAGTCGATTTGGGGGAGGGGTAGGAAAAATTGTCTAGGGGGGTTGTCGGCGAGAATTCGGTTTTTCGCTAAAAAACTGAAAATTTTTCTCAATTTTCAGATATTTTTTAGCTATTTTTAAGGTAATAAGGCTAATTTTATGCAATTTTTCGCTGATTTTTAAAAATTTTCGAATTTTTGGGTAAAAATTTGCAGAAAATGCAGGTAGGAGGTTGAAAATTTTTAGGGGGGGGTTCGGGCTGGAAGGCCGATTTGGAGGGAGGGGTAGAAAAATTTTTTAGGGAGGAGGGTCTGCGAGCCCTCCATTTAGGAGGGGTCCCCACCAATACACCTATGGGGCTTACTCCCAAACCTCCTTTACTTACACCTATGGGGGGGGAGGGGGGGGGGTCTGAAAAAAATCGATTTGGGGGAGGGGTAGGGAAAAATTTTTAGGGGGTCGGGGAACCCTCCATTTGGGAGGGGTCCCCCCCACCCCCCCCCCTAACACACCTATGATCAACTGGCCAGGTTTCATAAAGTTTAACATATATATATATATATATATATATATATATATATATATATAAACATAGGCAATTTTTGAAAAATGCTAAAAACGATATAATTTGATAAAACTTATTAGTCTATCGTGTAGAGAATGGTTTTTTACGTTCAATTGGCTGTTAAAATGCACAATTGGACCCATAGATGTGTTAGGGGGGGGGGGTGGGGGGGACCCCCATACCAAAATGACAAATTTTGGCGACCCCGCCCCACTACATTTTCAGATTTTTGCTGCCCCCCCCCAGATTTTTGTGCCAAAAAGGCCAAAAATGGCATAAAATCGAAAATTTAGGGGGGGTCCGCCCACCCTCCGTCGGAACCCCCCCCAGATTTTTTGCCCAGCCACGCCTATGATTGGACCTGTCCTGGGTCCTCCAGTACTGAAATGGCACTTTCAGGGTTTTTGGCCCCTGGCTAGCCAGGGAAGCAAAATTATCCAAATCTGACACCACAGGATGATGCAGCGTCCTCGATAGTACGGTGCTATAGTGTCAAATTGTTTCCCTGGTTGGTTGTTAAAAAAAGTTTCAAAATGAGGTGGGTTTTTCCCCCCAAAGTGGGTTTTTTCCCCGCCACATTTGGCAATGTGCCAGACCAACGGTGCATCGGATCGATCTAATTTTGGCTGTGTGCAAAGAGGAAGACTTGCCATCATTGCAGATATTTGCAAAACTTTTGTAACCCAACCCAGTCAAAAGTTACATCGGTCCAAACTTTTGCAAAATTTTGGCATGGTTGGACCAAAAAGTAGGTGGCATTTTCAAAATGTCATAAAATGAGCAGGAGTGAACCAAATGACTTGATCTTTGCATAGATAGGTAAGAAAGAGTCGCGCTTTCTGCTGCTATGTTTTGGAGCTCATAGCTCCAACCCTTGGTCCAGGAGGCGGGTGGGTTTCCCCCCCCCCCCAAAAGGGGTGGGGTTTCCCCCCCCCCTCCATGACTATATATATATATATATATATATATATATATATATATATATATATATATATATATATATATATATATATATATAAGCGTTGGAGTTTTGCAAAACAGATGCTGGGCTTATTCTAGGGGGGGGGGGGGGGGGGGCCCAAAACACCCTTCCCCAACCAAAAATCGCCCCCCCCCCCCCCCCGAAAAAAGTGGGCGCCCCTTTTGGTACCAAATTTTGCCCTGAAAAAACCGCTCAGAAGGCCAAATTTTCAAAAATTTTCCGGCTTCGCCGGAGAGTTTTTACTCATTCTTAGCCTTTCTTTCTTTCCACTAAATCTGCTTATTTTTGCAATTAAAATCAATTTTTACAGTACATGCCAGAAAAATTGCGCTATTTTTAGCTTATTTTTAGAAAAATTTTCGCCCCCCCCCCAATTTCCTTGCCCCTCGGACTTTTGGGCCACCCCAAGAAAAAATGTCTAGAATAAGCCAAGAGACGTGTCATGAAGAGCTAAAGTTTACATTTTTGAAATCTCCAGGCCAAGAGCTTTCGAATGATACCAAACTTGCCCGGAAAAAATGAACTTTTTGAAGCAAGTTTAGACGTGGGGGTTTTTCTCTCTGTATCGACCACTTTTTGACATAAGGCCATTTTTGCGCACAAAAACGGCCCATAGGAAAAATTTTTCTATACGTACTAATTTTTGATTATATATATACCTTATATATAGGCTGGAATTTTTTTAGGGTTTTGAAAGTGGAGGGGGGCCTTCCGAAAAGTGGGGGGGGGGGCGAGTCTAAGGTATAAAATACCAAAATTTTTAGCCAACAATTAGCATTTTTTAGGTAAAAACAAAAAATCTCGGTTTTTAAGCTTAAAATTAACTTATAAATCCATAAATTAACTAAAAATTGAGAAAATTTTTTAAAATTTGACCTCAAAAACTTAATTTTTTGACACTTTTGGGCGGTGATACTCCGTTAGGCGCACACCTTACAATTTTTCGCAGTTGACAGAAATGCTCTACTCCGGTAGGCGCACACCTTACAAAACTGAGGCTTTACTGTAATACGCACTACTCCGGTATGCGCACACCTTACTAAATTGAAGGTTTACGGTAAAACTCTCTACTCCGGGAGGCGCACACCTTACAAATAGTGATTTCTTGTCGTAGTAGTACTTTTTGTTGAAGTATGTACTGAACTCTTAGCGCAAACACTTACTTATAATTATTACGAACATACAATTATGAAGTGATGTCATTAACTATTGTGAAATTACATATACAATAGCGTCCACATAAACTCAATTGCTTAACTTTTACAAATTAATTAATCACCGCAACATGACAAACAGGTATATATGTCGTAGTCCGGTATGTAATTCAGTTCAGTTCGGAACTGAACTAGTCCAGTATGTAATTACACACTGGACTAGTTCAGTACGTAATCAACATTTTCAAAGCTATTACTGTGCTTGTTTATGAAACCTCTCGTTGTGATGTTGCAAACGTTACAGGGTCTGTGTTCTGTGAATTTATGATGACAGAAATTTATGCCATTTTTCACCTCCTTGTTATGTTTGCTATTTTCTGATAATTTTCTAATCTTTTCAAATTTTTTAATTTTGCATCTGACCTTTTCTTCTGACTTTTTCTAATAAGCAAAAATTCAACATGTTTTAGCTTTAGCTTTTAGTTTTAGCTCAGATGTGGTGTGTGTTTGCACCAAGATATCTATTTCCAAAAAATACCAGGAAACACTATCTTTTCAACTCAACTTTAGTTTTCTTGTAAGTTAAAATGAGCTTGAGCTAACGCAAAGCTGTATTGAAAGAAAAATTTCTGGGCAATGTATGTGCCTCCACCGCAAATTTAGTGAACTTCAACAAATGTAAATGTTTTCAATTTGTTCAAAGTTTGGGCCTTCGTATATAACAAAAATTAACAACAACTTGACAACAACAGTGTCCGTGAGTGAACTTTATCTCCCAAAGTGCCTGGGGAGGATAAAATCCTATTGATTCAAAGTTTGTTTTCATGTCAAAATTATGTGCAAAGTAAGTATATATATCAAATTTATTGATCAATAGAACAAAAAATATCAAAAATTGAGTGAAAGTGCAGTATCTCAAAATGTTTGAAAACTTATTTCTTTCTGAGCCTAATTCGGTACTAAACTGTAATATCTTTGAAAATGTTGATTACATACTCAACTAGTCCAGTGTGTAATTACATACTGGACTAGTTCAGTTCCGAACTGAACTGAATTACATACCGGACTACGACATATATAGATGTATAGGTGTCGGGACAAAATAGACAAGATTTTAACACAATGCCATTGAAAATGTGTAAGTTCCGCCTTTGTTTCGTCAATTTTAGGAGACATCTACAATTAAGGAGGCCCACTTTTGGGGTTATTTTACCTACGTACTTTCTCCGATCTCGCTGATTTTTACAGATTTTATTGTCCAAACGGAATATTTTAAAGAATTAATAATTCAGAGTCAATGTGGAATAGGCCTTTGAAATTTTGTAATTAATTTTTGAAAATTTAAGATTTATACCAAGTTAAAATAAAATAAATTAATAATTAAATAAATTAAAATTAAAGACCAGGCTAAATCAAAATTCTAATTACACAACGGCGCTGTTTAATATTTCAGCATGATGTATATATTATTTATTAATTTATTTTTAATTTTATTGTGTATAATTTAAATAATGCCTAATTATGTAGGGGCGCGATAGCGCCCCTACATAATATGGGTATAAAGGCGTCTGCGCGGCCCCCTGGAGACAGTGTTGGCCTGGTGCCAGCTAATTAGAGATCTGGGAGGGGTAAAAATGTTACCATCGTAAAGTACTCGAGCAGTACTACAAGTACCACCATACTTTTGGTTAAAATTCCGAACTTCGAAATTTTGCACTAGGCGGGAGTTACCGTGCGTTTGCTTTTTTTTCTCGGTTAATAACGCTTTTCGGAAGTGCTTATGTCAGCGCAGTGTTGGAACGATATGGGCATTTTGGTCCTATACAACTATTATAAGTTGGTAGGCAGGGTCCTCCCATGCAACCTTTTTTTGGTCATTTTGGCACCTGGCCAATTTTGGCTCTGTGCCAAGGCCCCAAAGTCGGACTTTCGCTATTTTGCCACTTCGGTTGTGATCGACTTTTTTTCACAGGCTAGCAGCTAGATCGGTTTGGTTTATTTTATTTGAATATTTCGGACTAGGCGCGGAATGTGACGAGGGGGATTTTTTAATTTCGCTCTGGAGCTTTCAGGAGATGGGCCCAAACTTTGCATTTTTTCACCTGTTTTGGCGAAAAGCTTCTAAGTCCCACTTTTACTAGAAATGGCCTAAAAGTCGCTAAAAATGGCGTTTTTCGGCCCTCTGGTGGTACCCAGATATAGTAAATCGGGGTCGCTGAAAACGATGAGCATACTGCTGAGGTCGGTGGATGGTGACCCCTGACCCACAGCGCCCACCCACAGTGGGTCCGGTGTGGGTCAAAAATGAAAGTCTTCTAAAGTGGTCAAGTTTGGTATCAAATGAAAGCCCTTGGCGAGGCGATCAACTTTTGTCATTATGCCACCCACAAAAAGTGGCCCCACCGACCTGTGGGTGGGTGCCCCGCCCACTGTGGGTCCGGTGGGGGTCAAAAATGGAAGTCTTCAAAAGTGGTCAAGTTTGGTAACAAATGAAAGCCCTTGGCGAGGCGATCAACTTTTGTCATTATGCCACCCACAAAAAGTGGCCCCACCGACCTGTGGGTGGGTGCCCCACCCACAGTGGGTCCGGTTTGGGTCAAAAATGAAAGTCTTCAAAAGTGGTCAAGTTTGGTATCAAATGAAAGCCCTTGGCGAGGCGATCAACTTTTGTCATTATGCCACCCACAAAAAGTGGCCCCACCGGCCTGTGGGTGGGTGCCCCACCCACAGTGGGTCCGGTGTGGGTCAAAAATGAAAGTCTTCAAAAGTGGTCAAGTTTGGTGTCAAAGGAAAGCCCTTGGCGAGGCGATCAACTTTTGTCCTTATGCCACCCACAAAAACTGGCCCCACCGACCTGTGGGTGGGTGCCCCACCCACAGTGGGTCCGGTGTGGGTCAAAAATGAAAGTCTTCAAAAGTGGTCAAGTTTGGTATCAAATGAAAGCCCTTGACGAGGCGATCAACTTTTGTCATTACGCCACCCACAAAAAGTGGCCCCACGACCTGTGGGTGGGTTCCCCACCCACAGTGGGTCCGGGTCAAAAATGAAAGTCTTCAAAAGTGGTCAAGTTTGGTATCAAATGAAAGCCCTTGACGAGGCGATCAACTTTTGTCATTATGCCACCCACAAAAAGTGGCCCCACCGACCTGTGGGTGGGTGCACCACCCACAGTGTGTCCGGTGTGGGTCAAAACTGAAAATCTTCAAAAGTGGTCAAGTTTGGTATCAAATGAAAGCCCTTGGCGAGGCGATCAACTTTTGTCATTATGCCACCCACAAAAAGTGGCCCCAGCGGCCTGTGGGTGGGTGGCTTGCCCACAGTGGGTCCGGTGTGGGTCAAAAATGAAAGTCTTCAAAAGTGGTCAAGTTTGGTGTCAAATGAAAGCCCTTGGCGAGGCGATCAACTTTTGTCATTATGCCACCCACAAAAAGTGGCCCCAGCGGCCTGTGGGTGGGTGGCCCACCCACAGTGGGTCCGGTGTGGGTCAAAAATGAAAGTTATCAAAAGTGGTCAAGTTTGGTGTCAAATGAAAGCCCTTGGCGAGGCGATCAACTTTTGTCATTATGCCACCCACAAAAAGTGGCCCCACCGACCTGTGGGTGTGTGCCCCACCCACAGTGGGCCCGGTGTGGGTCAAAAATGAAAGTCTTCAAAAGTGGTCAAGTTTGGTATCAAATGAAAGCCCTTGGCGAGGCGATCAACTTTTGTCATTATGCCACCCACAAAAAGTGGCCCCAGCGGCCTGTGGGTGGGCGGCCCACCCACAGTGGGTCCGGTGTGGGTCAAAAATGAAAGTCTTCAAAAGTGGTCAAGTTTGGTGTCAAATGAAAGCCCTTGGCGAGGCGATCAACTTTTGTCATTATGCCACCCACAAAAAGTGGCCCCAGCGGCCTGTGGGTGGGTGGCCCACCCACAGTGGGTCCGGTGTGGGTCAAAAATGAAAGTCTTCAAAAGTGGTCAAGTTTGGTATCAAATGAAAGCCCTTGGCGAGGCTATCAACTTTTGTCATTATGCCACCCACAAACAGTGGCCCTACCGACCTGTGGGTGGGTGCCTCACCCAATGTGGGTGCGGTGTGGGTCAAAAGTGAAAGTCTTCAAAAGTGGTCAAGTTTGGTATCAAATGAAAACCCTTGGCGAGGCGATCAAGTTTTGTCATTATGCCAGCCACAAAAAGTGGCTCCACCGACCTGTGGGTGGGTGCCTCACCCACTGTGGGTCCGCTGTGGGTCAAAAGTGAAAGTCTTCAAAAGTGGTCAAGTTTGGTATCAAATGAAAGCCCTTGGCGAGGCGATCAAGTCTTGTCATTATGCCACCCACAAACAGTGGCCCTACCGACCTGTGGGTGGGTGCCTCACCCACTGTGGGTCCGGTGTGGGTCAAAAGTGAAAGCAGGGTTTTGTTTTTGAAAATCGGACCTGCGTAAATTTTGCGTATTTTTGTTTTCGAGTGCGTATTTTTAATTTCGACTGCGTAAAATTAAAAAAATCGCTTCTCAACGTTATAAAAGCTATAAACACATTTAGCGGCGAATTAATGCTGTTTTTAAGAGTTTTAAACGTTAGGAATCTTAGCTTGAGTTTAAATTGCGTGCTCTCCATGTGGTGTAAGAGTATGAATGAATAGGTGACGAAAAATATATAGAAAGGCAGGGGGTCTGGGGGGCGCAGCCCCCCAGAAGTTGAAGAAAATTTTAAATTTCGGAGTAAATTTGCTCTTAAAACTTAGACTTCTTTGCCTTGAACAGTTTAATATTTAAGCCAATCTGTGTTTTTTCGTCGAAACTTTTTGCGAACTTTTACGCAGTCCTCCAAAATTTTTTGCGGAATTTCGCAAAAATTGCGAAATACTTATTTTTTTAGTATTTTAAAGATGACTAATGAATTTTAGTAATTTGGGTGTATTTAAACACATTTTTAATATTTAACGCATGGTATTAACCAAGTTCCTAACTATTTTTCGAAAGTCGAAGCATGTATAAGCGTGTTTTACAAGTATACTAAATAGTGAAGAGACGCGGGGGTCTGGGGGCGGAGCCTTTAGCCTACAACTACAACTTTTTATCTACTCAACGAGTGTCAAGACCAACTTTACTTGACAAAATATTCAAAAAGACTGACACTTCCTAACTAGCAAGAGTTTATATACTAACAATATTCTAACATAGAACTTTATATAGCCTTTTACAATCGGCAGTTTCATGTAGTTTCATTTTGTACGTGGATCAAAGTTAGGATAATCATTAAGGTTTCTAGCATTTCATGACATCTTCCCGGGGCCCGTAACCCAAATGTCCGAGATCAAACCCCCAAGGAAGGACCCTTTGGGACACCCGCGGAGGGACCCGGGTGAGGGATAGACGTGCCCTGGGGATTAGGTGCAACCTCCAGAGGGACCAAATCCTTGAGCCCCCTCTTCGTGGTCTTCCCGCTTGGCAACCGAAGCTGCACATATCTGACTTCAGAGTCTTGGCCAGATAGCAACTTCTCAACTCTTCCTAGTTTCCAACTAGCCCTAGGCAAAGCATCCTTGATGAGCACGACCTCGCCCACAGTAGGTATTCTGTTGACCTGTCCCTTGGTTTTCTCAAAGTGTCTTTGATGACTTTCCTTTAGTTCTGTGAGGTACTGAATGTACCACACTTTCCAAAACATCTCAAGTTTCTTTTGTCTGACTTTCCATTTGTGGGGCAGATCCTCCTCCAAATTTAGTGGCGTATAATCTGGGTCTTCGGCATCTTCGGTCGAAGGAGGAATGTTCAGCTTGATGTCTGGACTGACGAAGTGAGCTGGTGTCAGAATAGCTCCATCCCCCAGTTCCACATTCAAAGACAGCAGTGGACGGGAATTCAACACTGCTTCAATTCCAGCTAGGAGGGTAACTAGGCAATCTTCGTCAATTACTGATCTCCACAGAGTTTTCCTTAATGATCTTTTTACAATCCCTACCAGACGCTCATAGAATCCCCCGTACCAAGGTGATCTCTCTGGAATAAACCTCCATTTTATTCCCTTCTCACTGAAAAACGAAAAAAGCTTCTTCCTAACTTCAGCCGATTCTTTTTCCGTCCAAATGGCGTGAAGAACACTTTTGGCCTTTTGGAACTGGAGGGCATTATCTGTTAGTATCATATCTGGAGTACCTCGTCGGGCTACAAATCTCATCACTGCATTGAGAGCTGATTCCGCCGAGCACGAGTGAATGAGCTCCAGATGCACAGCTCTTGTGGTGAAACAAGTGAAGATAGCAACCCACCGCTTCAGGTATTCTTTGGAATGTTTTGTCTCCTTTACATATAGGGGACCCAGGTAATCCAATCCCGTGTATTGGAAAGCTGCGGAGCTTGTCAGCCTTTCTTTTGGCAAATCTACCATTCTTGGCATTTGGAAGGTTCCTCCTTCTACTTTCTGGCATATCAGACATTTACGGATCGCCTTCCTGACCCTACTTAATCCCTGAGGGACCCAAAAATGTTGCCTAAGTACTGACAGCGTTGTTCTTGGGCCGGAATGGTATGATTTCTCATGTACGTTCCTTATGAACATGGTGGTGATTGGAGCTTCAGCTGGAAGGAGAATTGGAAATTTGGCATCTTCAGCTATTGGAGCATTAGTTAGTCGGCTTCCGCATCGAATAATACCTTCCTTCAGAAACAAGTCAAGTTGCTTGATGTACTGAGTTGACCTTCCGGACTTCAATTTCTCCATAACGTCTTCTGGAAGATGTTTCTGTGCATATTTGATCCACATGAGCTTGACTCTATTGATATCTTCAGCTTCTATATAAGATCTGGGATCAGGTCCTTTTTTCAATCGACGTATGAACTGTTCACATCTTGCGGTTACTCGAAGCAACTTGTCGAGACTAGAAAATCTTTCCAGGTTTATCCCAAACGGCGTTGCAACAAGGACTTCGGAATCTACTTCCTGTTGATTGACCAGGCCAGAGAAGCCTTAGAGCAATACGCAACTGAACGAAGTACAAGAT
>JASAND010002091.1:0-27459 GCA_030248195.1 Trissonchulus latispiculum | reverse complement strand
TTTCGAAAAAGTATCCCAATTTGAAATTGGAATCTTGCAATGCAAAGCTAATCAGCTTAGAGAGAAAGCAAGGAAATATTGAAGGTTTCACTTTTCAAAATTATGGAAACGGAAATGAAAGACTGCAAAGTCGATATTTAATGAAATTCTATTTGTAGATTACGCATATGATTCGGAGTCACATGTTAACACTGAATATATGGGGGAGACCAAGCCACCCCTGTGACAAAATACAAGTCTCCAGCCATCAAGGAAAGGGGTAGCAGAAATGGCAGTACAAAATAGGTTTTCGAACCAAAATTCCAAGAAAGTTTAGGTTCCCGCCGGTAGGTTTTACCAGAATTTCGTGATTTTTCAAAGAAAATCTATCAAAATTTTGATTTTTTCTAAAACTTGGCAATTTTTGTTTCAAATTTATCAAAAATTGTAGAATTTTTTTAAACAAAATTAATTTATGTTATTGTACAAACATCCCTTGGAAATTACGGTTCTAAGTACAAGCCCCTCAAAATTGTCTTGGGACAAGCCACCCTAGGATCCGACCGTTAATGTATGTTTTGGGTACTTTTATTTACTTTTCCTTTTCTTTTCTTTCTATCTGTACTAACGTTTTCATTGTATACCATGAGAGCAGTGGTGGTTACGATCTTTCGAGTTTTTGGTGTTTTTGTGGAAAACATTCATTTACCTTGTGGTAGAGGATTCGAGGGATACCTTCAGATCAATAGTGGCTACAACAATAGTACGACTTCGGACCGGTATTTGATAACAATTCAATGAAATTAGTTTTAGTAGTTATCTTACCTACCTTACCTACAGTTGCATTGCAGTCGATGCCAGACAGCTTTGATGTCAGCTTTACAATGGGAGAGTAATCATGTAGAAATTTCTCAAACAAGAAGATAGAGATTGAAATGAAAATAAAGTGAAAATAAAGTAGATAACGCTTTGCTTGAAAAATGTTATGCTGTGCAAAACATTGCACTATTCTACATAATCTGTTCATAAGCAACAAAGTTTCCGATTAGGCAAGGCGTGATCAAAATGCCTTTTATATTTGTACTGCTCTGGTCGTTTAGAGTTTAATTCGCTTTGTTCCCTTGCGGCTCACACTATGTAAAGACTGATCCAAGAAAAGTAAAAATATAGTATTCCTCACATAGGAGTAATTATCAGTGCGAGATACGTTAGCTTTTAAACGCTCCAGTATTACTTTTGTTTCTACTGATATTTTGGTTACTACATTTCCAAACCTTATAAGTAACCGGTACAAAATTTTGTTTGTCTTTGAGTAGATATAAGCATACGTCGGACTAAAACTTACACAATGTAGTTTCATTGAATATTTGGCAAGGTTCTGGGGCTTGTCGTAAATAAATTCTTGTTAATTAGATGAAGAGTACATGATGATAAAAGTATGGCAAGCGCATGCATTGGAAGCCAAAACTATGCTAAGCTCGCTATCGGCTAACCCCCCACAAATCGAACCTCCCTCCCTCCCTCATACCGCCCCTATATGGGTACGGGGTCAAAACGGGGATCGCTTACTCCTTAGCATAATAACAAGCTCCAATAAACAGTTCCCCGATTTGGGAGGGGGTCCAAGCGTGTATTGTAAGAAATTAATGTTTATGTTTAATTGATGTTTAGTACTCTTATCATTATGGACTCTTGATTAGATGAAGTAGGGGATAAGTCAGCTTTTAGTTAATTGGCATAACTACTTGTCTATCATATATAATGAGCAATTTAGTTTCTATTCAAATACGTAATTCAATTATGACTATTCAGCATACCGCCTATAAATATTATTCAATATAGCTCAACACATATATTTTTGCTTAAATACATACAAACACATCTGTGTATGTCCTGAACTGTTTATGCACCAATAGCTGTACTTGGCTAATTATTATTTGAAGAAAATACATTAAAATGTTCACTGCTTAGTTGGCACTGATTAAAGCCTAAAAAACTGACGCAACAGCCTCGTAGTACGTTGGAGTGCACAGCAGATCTGATGAAATTTATCATCAGTGCTGGATCCAAGCATCCACTGACATAGGGTCAGCTCCTGAGGTGGATTGACCCAAGACAAACTAGAGGGGCTTGACCTTGAACTGAAATTTTCGAGGGTACTTGTACTTCAAGAATAAATTTAAGAATTTTTTCTAAATTAATCTTAATTAATTAATTAATTCTTAATCTTACTACAATTTGCACTAAAATATTCAATTTGTAAAAAATTCAAATTTTTCTAAATTTCTTGCTGATTTCTAAATGCTGATTTCTAAATAATACTTTAGTACCTATACTTTAAATTAACGATTTCGTTTATTTCATCTGGATTTGGCTAGTTTTAATGCCCCGCGTTGATTTGCTTGCCAAGTTCCTGTGAAATAAGCGAAATTGTTTGAAAATTCAGTGCGAACGCAATATAAGTCGTAGCTCTGAAAACATTGCATCGTTGGAACCCATTCAGATTCTAAAGTTTTCAGATTATGCTATTTTTATTCACTTTCGCTGCCTTCATGTTGTTTGTTGTTTGGCATGTTGTTGATGCTGTGCAAGTTTGGGTCAAAAAGTGGTATTTTTCGAAAAAGCGCCATGCTCCAATAGTTATTAGGCTTGATCTGCACAATAACGGCTGACATTCCTCCACAAATTAGACCCATCACTTCAAAGAAATTTGCACCCTATGCTTGTGCGCTGAAGCTCGCAACAGACACACTGGACTAAGTGAATAGTTGTGTTGTTGAGCTTTAGAACATTGGCATAGAGTGAAAATTTCTTTGACGTGATGGGTCTGATTTGTGTGGGAAGGTGAGTCTTTATCGTGCACATCATGTCGCCAGCTTAGTAACTAAGAGCGTTGCGCTTGTCACACTCTTAGTTATTATGTACTCTTGGTAATCGCCAGTCAAAGTTAAAAAAGCAGCAAAGATCAGAGGGTTTTGAAATTCGAAAAAGTTGAAGGACTTTCGGATTTCTTAACCGAAAAGCCAAACTTTGGTGCAGGGTTTTCAGGTATGGAAAACGTTTCCTGAAACACTCGTGGTTTCAGCATTCATCCACCTTACTGGACATTTAAATGCGGCATTCAAAAAGAAAGGTTCAAAAGTATATACTTTGCTGTAGCAGTACAGATATATCGTGAAGCGCTTCCGGGATGTAAAGAAAACAATTTCACTTTGTGCATTTTTGGCCCGTCTTTAGTTTTGTTATGTACTGTCGGCAAATTCAAGAAGACAGAATAACAGAATAGTCATGCCCAGATATTATGTTCAACAACGGCAATTCTGGTGCAAACATTAACAACTGTACTGCTGTTATTGTGTTTAGTAAATATATCCAAATGTTCAAATAATTGCAACAATGGGTTAAGAATTTCTTTGTCTTGATCGACCCAATTTTCAAAATGTTCAAATTGAGATGGTTTTGGATTCACGTACCCTATAAATGGTATAGCTTTTCTTTCACTGTTCTTCGTTTCAGCGTTTCAGCTTTGTAGGCTATAGTTTATATTTACCTAGATTGAACTTTACCAGAGATTAGAGCAACCATAGATTCAAGTCTGAAACAAAACTGAAAAAAGAATAGGCAAGTTTGCAGACTAGATCACTCTCCAATCACCGACTGGCATTACTGAAGACAAAAGACCTTTTAATCTGCACAAAACAATAGCAATTACACTAAAGTGCGGATTAGACACACTTCTATCACAAACAATCTAAAACGATCAATTACATAAGTATCAATTGCTGCTTTTACATGTTTACTCAATCATAACATCTATTAAGTAACAAATAAACATCAAGAAGGAAAAAGCTATCCAGAAACAAACAGTTGTGCTATAAAACAACGCTTTTTGAAAGCTCCTGAATGCTGAAAACTACATTACTCCACTAATGAAGAAGTCCAAATTCCAAAACCTTTAGCTCTTAAATTTTGTTGATGTTTACAATCGTTATGATGTGGTGGTACTATTCCTTTTCGAAAATCAACCATTTTTAGGAGATTATGTCGAAGCTGTGTATTAAAAATTAAACATACCACTACATTGACACCTGAATATATTTCATTTGCAACAGTTAAACTAAGAAACACACCAGGGCAGTGTTCAAATTTAGGCAAAATATTGAAGCACAAGCTCAGCAAAAGTAGACATACGGTGACAGTCAGCATTTGGTATGCAATCTTGACTTCTCTCTGCATGTGGGATACTCCCCTGCCTATGTTGCTTTTGCGAAGAGACTTCACTTTCCAATATATAGCCTAAAACTATTTGCTGTTATAGTTAGGCAAAGAAAGAATACACGATGTCCACGGGCCAAGGTCTGAGAAAAAGACTGATACTTTTCGAATTGAAATATTGGAGGGTAAAAACTAACGGATTAGTTCATTCAAGACAGAAGAAGATTTTAAACTTTTATCTGACCTTCTCAGACCATACTGACGTATGAAACTTCGGTTCCCATGTTTGAAACAGAATTTTCCGATACGGCCCCCAAAGATTTGAATTTTTATTTTAATGACTATTTTTGTATAATTCTTTTTCTTTTAACGAGTTTTTCTCTCAAACCACATTAAGCCAACATTCTACAATGCTTAAAGTATTCACACTTGATGGACATGTTTTGCTGTTTTCATTGAGTAAAATTAGTTTGCGTTAATTATTGCTTTATATATTTGTGCATGATAACTAGGCTATCGGACAGGTTTTCGAGAAGGTAAAGGACAACAGGAAGCCAATTTTTTAATATCCCGCTTCACTTGTACCTTTATATCATAGTTCACCTAATCATTCTGGGCTGACAGCATTTTACGAATCGTTAGAGCCGTAGATGTACTGATTACAATCACACAAGGTCCAGATAAATTTATTTATGTACATTTCACGCCAGAAACAATTTTAATTTTTGTCATGACTTTCTCCAGGTAAGTGTAGAAACGTCTAGGAAAGTTTGAAGAGAGAATTGCTTAGAGCAACGATATTTATACATGATATCTAGTTGTTTCAAGCTTGTTTAATAGTCTGAGTTAAGGGTTAGTCTGTCTTCAGTCAAGAGTATATAATGGAGGAAGAGTGGGAAGCTTGGCTCTTCCTAATAGAAACACCTGTGAAATGCTCAGCACGGGTCGAAATCTCGGGGGGTCTCACTTACCATTGTTCATCATGTGTTTATATGCGTTTGGTCTAAAACGCATCTGCTTGGCTAATCGCCTAGCTTAGGTTGAATTTAGGTATAGGGGGACTCCCCCGAGGTCTCAGAGGGGTCCCGCTTAGCATTGTTAAGCGTGTGTTTATATGCAAGCAAAGTGAAATGCACTTATAAGTAATAGGGTACTTCGGTAGCCTATCAAATGCATTTCAGGGCATTGCGGCCTAATATGCCAAGCATCTTGCAGCTCGTTTCTATTGGGAAGAGCCAAGCATCCCGCTCTTCCTCATTATATGCTCTAGCTTCAGTCAATATCTTCACATTTGAGCCCTAATTTCTTCAGAATACAAACAAACACAAAATCTGGAAAATCGACCTCTGGGCTGAGTGTTACTTATGTCTCATTAAAAGACAAAACGAAGCTGTTACCGAATAAAGCAGTACGCAGAATGTAATCGCCCCGTTAGTGTAGACGAGATCAAATACGGCAAATGTTAAGACACCTGGCTTGCTAAAATCTGGACCATAGTAATACAGTTCAGGAATGAATATTAGATTACAGCAGCTGAAAAATCGAGGCAGACTGCAGCAAAATCCCATAAGCCATGCGCAAACTACCGTCGCAGAGACGAAGCGTTTATCGTTGAAAATCTGAAGTTTAATGTAAATGCATAAAGGTATCATTATGTTAAACCAACATTAAACCAGCTTTGTAATCGGAAGAGCAATAAAGCAATTATCTTTCGCGAAGAAGTAATAACTTAATGTATTAAAATGATAACTTCTTCTGAAGACTCGATCGAATTTTGAAAGAATTTTGAGCCGTACCAGTTCATTTAATACTTCAAAACAGGAAGCCACTTATATACAAAATGTATAAACTTAATATATTCTGCTTATATTTTTTCTTTTGGAAGCGACATGGTTTTCTCACCAACCTTTATAGAAGGATTGAAATTTTTCCAGACTTTGGGCTGAATGAACTAAATTTGGTGTGGAACATAAGGTAATATCATTCGCAACCCCATTAGATATCTGGAATACATTTTTAACTATTTTGGAAAAGCTCTTCGTGATAGAGAAATTAGCTTTGTTTAACTTTCTTTACTTTTGAGTTTTGTTACTTTAGTCAAGTTTGACAAGCTGCCAAAAAGCAGCAGTCGGATCAACTAAAAAAAGATACACTCCGGGTGTATTTAATACAATACATCAGTTGAATGCAAACTATTCAGCTTCACAGTATATAAATGCTTTTCCAGTGACTGGAAAAATTGGTCAAGTTTTTGCAAAAACTACGATTGCGAAAACTGCAGCTCATAGATCATAACGGGAGACTATAATGCTTAAGACAATTAAAGTGTGAGCGGTCTTCAAATTGACATCCTTAATTTATGCTTACAGCTTAGGGTGCTCAAGAAGTATATAATGGATAAGGTTTCAAGGAAGTTGGGATAAAATGACGGATGCTTTATGCCGATATGTGAAAATTTGCTATATCTCACAGTTTGAAATTCAAATATTCGAAAAGCAAGGTTGCTTCGAAAAGCACACAGCACAACGATTTTAGCATGATATTATCATAAACTATGAATGTATATGCTGCACTCGCTCGGCCATTGTTACAATATGCGAAAACCACCTGGAAAGTCTCCTTTTCAAAGTTATATTAATTTATATTATATATAGAGTATGTTCAAATCTAAAACAGTTCTTTGGAAAGTTTAATCAAATTGTATTTGGATTTGGGTGGTATTATGAGCACCAAGAAGGAGTCTCTAGCTTAAAACAGTTTTCAATAAATGCTGTGCGCTCGAGTACGTTGTCTGTTGCGTGCATAAAGTATGTGCTGCTTAAGACTTTGAATTGAACACAAAATATATACGTACTCACAATTTTATAGTATCGCAGAGGTGACCAAACACTGAAAAATCTGTTAATAGCAATCATCATTATATGATTTATGTTAACCCAATATGCTACCGATGTCGTCGCAAGAAAACTGGGCAATTGTGCTTCTGACCAAAATGCACACTGAAATATGTATGCCCAGCTAAAATACAGGCCGAACGTAAGCAAGAAATAAACATCAGCAAAAGCTAATGAAACAATTAAAACATAGCAGGAACTAGTCTTGACCATTCCTGATTTAAACATAGCAAAGATAACAATTACGGCACATGTAAGCCCAGATAAGGATATACTAAGTGTAAGTAGCCCAGCAAAGAAATTAAAGTAAATCATTAGGAAGTGACAGCAAAATGTGACGTAGCCTGGAATCCAACAAGCAAAAAGATGGTTAGTAAATATTTGTCATGTTTTCAGACTGGCATTGTATAATTTGTATATGTCGCAGTCTAAAAGCATTTTTCGTCTAATTGCAGTTAGACGGAGAATTTCAGTCTAATTGCCATTGGGCTAGTTTAATAGCATGAGACTGAGCGAAATGCTGTTAGACTGAAAATTTTCAGTCTAAGTGCAATTAGACGTACTAATTATTATTAGACGTATTAGACGTTCGTCTAATTGCAATTGCGCGAACAGAGCCTCGTCTAATTGCATTTTGATGTACAATGTTTTGGTTTATGTATAGGAACAGCGCTTCACTGTAACTGTATACGGAGAAGGGCACATAAAGTCGAAAAGATATTTCGAAAAAACTTTCAGTCTAACAGCATTTCGCTCAGTCTCATGCTATTAGACTAGTCCAATTGCAATTAGACTGAAATTCTCCGTCTAATTGCAATTAGTCGGAAAATAGTTTTAGACTGCGACATATATGTCGCGTGACACGTCCCAAACCCGAAACCGAAAACTAGTTATGTGCGGCTGAAGCCTCGCAAAACCCGTTCTGTGAGGCCTTATCTCACAAAACTAGTTCCGTGAGGTTGACACCTCACAAAACCCGTTCTGTGATGTCATTTCTCACAAAACCCGAAATGACTGCATATTTATTATTATATTGTTATTTAAAAAGTTGCTGCACGTCTTATAATTCAAGACTACCAGATTTTCAGTGACAGCTGAACAACAACAACTAGAGGCCTGCATTACGGCCCGCGGCCTTCGACGGCCTTCGACCAATGTTCACGGTGTGAAGATAGCACTCACAAGAAACATACAAATTTATTCGAGTTAAACAAAGTTTGACAAACGCTTAGTATTTTTCCAAGTCCTGTCTAAATCCATCAGTTAATTAGCGAATCTCAGAAATTAGTTCAAGGTTGAACAAGTCAGTTGGTGGGGAATTGTTTTAGAGTGTGGTCGGAGATTTTGTCAGTGCAACTTTTTGGCGGGTTTTTGGGAGTTTGGGGTATTTGGAATTTTCCTACTCGGTGTATTCGGCGCTTGTCGCGTTCCGGATTGTTTGGATTTCGTATTGTTTTTGGAAATTATCATTTTGAGTTTTGCTTGGCGGATTTTGGGATTTCGACAGTAAATTGTGTTATTTTGAAATATTTTCTTCAGTTGGTTAAGGTAAACATTTTCTGACATCGCACACCACGTAGTTACCTGTGATCTTAGTCTCGTCTAATTTCTAGTCAAGTATCGTAATTTATTCAATAATTCATGCAGTTTTACTAACTCAAACTTCACAACGGGCCGGGCCGGGCCGGGCCGCGGGCCGACAATCCGGCCCGCCGTCAGTTTTTGCCAGATTTTACTATAAGATAGTAACTCATATTATTAGCTTACATGGTTTTGTGTTTCCGGAATATGTTTTGTTCACCCTAAGACTGGTTTTCAGCGGTTAACTTTAGCATTTTAATATTATGAATGTGTACGATACAGTAGGTGACACATCATTAATATAAATCCTAATTAAAAATAATTAATTAAATCCTCACTTCAACGGTGTCATTTTTTCGTTTACAACATTAGAATATAACTGTGAATTAGGATAATACAAGGTATTGTAGGAACAGTGTAAGTATTTTTGATTAACTTTAATGTTTTCACAAACTTAGAAAACCATACCTTTTCCTAGAGAAATATAGTTTAAAAATCAAAGTTGGAGTTTCTGAAGCAAAGTTTTACTATGTAATTCTTAAAATTTTGCGTCTTCGGCGTAGCTGTATGTTCTAAATTTCTTCTGAACCTCAACATCCTTTACTTCTAATTCTAATTCGTCTAATTATCTCATAAAAATGCGCCCATTACAAAAAATATCAATATTTAAATGTGGCCACTGTGACCTTTTAGCGAATTCTTAAAATTTTATTTTTTGTTCTCTAGCACAAATGTCTTCCAAATGGTCAATACGAGTCAGCATCTATGAGTTTTCATTTGCAGAACGACAAAAATTATCCAAGAACATACACTATCTATGTGTCGTAAGAACTGTTTCAAACGCGCTAAAAACTCATTTTTAAAAACAACGCAATTTTTCTCGAGAAAAGACTGAAAAGCAGAGAGCCTGTTTAAAATACCAAGCTTAAAAATACAGTTTCGTGATTTTGCATTTTGAGGAAAATGAAAAAATTTCGCTGGTTGGGCTGGCGGGCCGAAAATTTTGACGGGCCGAGCAGCAAAAATTCGGCCCGTGCAGGCCTCTAACAACAACAACAACAAATTTTGGGAAACTAATTTTAAGTTAAGTAGTAAATTTACTCTTTTCTCTGAAATTTAAAAAAGTGAAGATTAATAAAAGTTTATCAACATGCTAAGTCAACTTTCGTCAACCCCAGTTTTCCAGCTATCCTAGTTAGGCAATTCAATCCGTATAATTAGAGGGGTTCCATGTCATTCAACATTAACAGCTGTTTAGTTAATTAATTTAAACAATCATATATAGAAGTTTAAAAATTTAAAAAATTAAAATAAAAGTTTGGACTATAAACATATCTGGGAAGACTTTTTCGTACGAACGACCAAAAATGGACCCCCCTTAACTTAAAATTATTTTACCGAAATTTGTTGTTGTTCTGCTATCACTGAAAATCTGGTAGTCTTGGAATTATAAGACGTCCAACAACTTTCTAAATAACAATATAATATTAAGTATGCAGTCATTTCGGGATTTGTGAAGAAAGTGGCCTCACAAAACTAGTTTTGTGAGAGAAATAGCATCACAGAACGGGTTCTGTGAGATACGGCCTCACAGAAATAGTTTAGTATGATTTCGGGTTGGGACATGACATATATACTTTAACTTTAAAATACAAAGTACACTTTAAAATACTCATTTTTGCCGCTTTGATGTTTTTTGCTACAAGCATAATCAAGAGTACATAATAAAGAGTATGAAACTCTTACACTAGCATGTACAAAGCATGCTAGGTATGCTCGGTTCATTAACTCGGGACCCCCCCCGTAACTTCCGGGGGGGTCACACTTTGCACTAATTACACGCTTTCATATAAGCGTGTGTCTGCTCGCTGATTGGCCCACTAGCCTAAGGCTTACTGTAGGTAATTTATTAGTTATTTTAATTAATTAATTATAACTTTAATTAGGTTACAATCAATTACAATCTAAAAACTAATTCGACAACATTGTAGCATTTTTTCTGCTCTTTCCAATAATATAAAAATTGTTGCAAAATATAAAAAATCGCAGGAATGTAGTGTGCAACAATTTTTATATCATTGGAAAGAGCAGAAAAAATGCTACAAAGTTGTGGAAGTAGTTTTTTGATTGTACTAACCTAATTAAAGTTATAATTAATTAAGCTAATAAATTACCTACAGTAAGCCTTAGGCTAGTGGGCCAATCAGCGAGCAGACACACGCTTATATGAAAGCGTGTAATTGGAGCAAAGTGGGACCCCCCCCGGAAGTTACGGGAGGGGGTCCCGAGTTAATGAACCGAGCATACCTAGCATGCTTTGTACATGCTAGTGTAAGAGTTTCATACTCTTTATCATGTACTCTTGGTATAACAATCAGAATTCTTTTCAGTAGTATACTAACAATTAAAAATTATGTGTAAAAACTTAAAAATCAACTCAGACGAAGTTTAGGGAGAGGAAATAACCCGATTTTTCAATTCTTACCTAAAAAACGTAAACAAACCCGTTTCTGTCAGGGGAAACAGTGATCAAAGAAAGACCAGGAAAGCTTCTAAAGGGAGGGATTGTACTCTGGAACCCCCACTCCTGAGCACACATTTGAATCAACTGCTTTTGACAGTCCAACTGTCAGCAGAGTGCTGAAACTAAACTAAAACTAAACTGAAACTAAAATCGGCTACAAACGACACTAGCCGGAGGCAAGCCACTATAATCTCCTGTGCAAACAAAATATCGAAGAGGACAGTAAATATCGGAAGAAACGTCTTCTGGCGACATTGTACAGTCTGGGGCTTTGTTCAAATTTGTTCCACCTAAAGTTAGGTGTTCGTGACAGTAGGAGGAATTTCATTCTTAACAATGAAATTTCTAATGAACTATGGGACGTTGGAGAAGACAAAGGAAAGAAGCTTCTCTACTCAGCTTTTCAGAAAGTTTGAGCATATCGGAAATATAGAGAAAATTGTTCTGGTTAAAGATATGGGAAATATTTCTAGTTTTTCAACGATTGATTTCTAAAGGGTTACAACATTCATTTTCCGTAAGAATCTGTTGGAAATCTTTAAAGCAATATTCCACTATATAACCCTTTTCCTTTAATACTCTACTAGCATTGTATTAAAACCGTGTTATAGACGGCTAAACTAGAGATCTCCACAACAGAAGACTAAACAATCGTCTCGTGAAGAACCTACATTTTCTCGACTGCCTTAGTTCGAAATTCGAAAGCAGCTGTTGAAGAAGACGATTTAAGGGATTTATTCTTCTGTGGAAAAATATTCAAAATCAAGAATAAAATTGGCACTCCTGAATTTCAAGAATTGAGTGCGTTTATTAGTCCTGTTACAAAAGTTAAGATGATCAGTTGCTTTTGAGTGATACCACTCTTCTGATATCGGACAAAATCTTTAAAATCAAGGATCGGCCAGAAATTCAGTCCCTGTCCCCGGTCTGTTACATTCCGGCTATAGTGTTTAAGGCCGACCTAAGCCAGCCGATGAGTTTCGCTCGCCGGCCAGCCGCCGGCCTGGATGCAAATCAACAATCAGAAGTTTACAATTTATAGACCTTAAGCTTAAAATGACGTCTAACCGGTGCACATCCAACTGGAGTAGGGCGTATGGAAAAAAGTGAACTCCAAGTCTAGCTGTGTTAAGTAGAAGCTGTGCGTAAGCTACGCCACGCTAAATTATCTAACTCAATGTTAACTTCTCTTACTGTAACAGGAATACTAAATAGAACGTGTGACGTTTAAAACTATCCACACTTAGAGTCGGATTTAGTTTCATACTCTACTCTCTTCTTCTTCATCATCATCCTGCTCCAGTGCCGGTGTCACAGGGAAAATTTCCCCCGTGACAACTTTCCCCACGGAAAAATTTCCCTAGAGTAATTTTCCTGTTGGAAAATTTTCCCTAGTGAATTCCTCCCCCCCCGGATAAATTTCACTAGGGTATTCTTAAATAATTAAAACCATAGGTACATAAAATTAAAATATACTGTAGAGTAAAGTGCAAGAAGAATGAGAAGCAGAGAAATAAATATTATTAACCATTAAATTATTCAACATTGAAATCTATTACGAGGTCATGGCTAAAAGTTGAAATCCACGGACAGCAACTTTGTGTAACAGACAGCGGGATCAATGAAATAGAATTTGATAAATATTTCACCCTTGATACATTAAGAAATAAGAGTAATTTAAATTAGGGCTAATTGGTCAAAAAATTCTATCCTCTTTGAATTCTTCCAAAATCCACCCAATAATGGCTTCAAGGAAATGCCCCTATGAGAATCTCAAAGATTATGGATAATTTCGTCCAGGAATCAAAAAGTTACACCAACTTTTCCGACTTTCCAATTACAATCGGACATGGGAAAACGAAACTGCATTTCTCTTTTGGCAACGCTACGTTAAAAATACTCCAATCGAAATCCAAAAAGTTAAAGTCTCACACTACTACTGAAAACTATATACAAAACTACAAAATAGACTAGTATACCAGTAGAAAAATATATTCACTACACTCAAAACCGCTTGAAATATAATATGCCTCATTTTGTTGTCCAATTGTCTATAACAATAATTTTTGTGGAACTAAATTTTTTCAAAACTCAATCTTTTTCTTCACTAAAACACTTTAATAAAAAATTCTTGAACTTGTCGCAGTTTTTTTTCAAAATTATTTTTTCAGCTCTTATAACAGCAGGTTGTTGTCAGAGGAATTGGATGGCTTCTAACACTAAGAACAGGAACATGAACAAGAACGGGAACCAACGGCTAAAACTAGGAACAGAAACAGTATCATATTTCGGCAACATAATCAGGAACGGGGGTTTAAGTTCAGAAACAGACTGAACAAAAGTTTCTAGACCCCCGTTCTTGTTTCTGTTGCTGAAAATAGACCTTCGTTCCTGATTTTAGACCACGGTTACTGTTCCGGTTCTTGTTCCCGTTTTTGGCTTTAGTCATGACCGAGAACTCGAACTCAAAACTTGTTACAAAATTTTGCTAACATTATAAAGACATAGGTGAACTGTATAGGGGCTTAAGATAAGAGGTTAAAGGTACATCTCTTATAGATATAATGTCTTTAAGAAGTTATCACAATAATCCACATATAAACTGACTAAAGTTGTTATATATATATATCCTAATATATGCTTACACTTCACACACCTCATCACCTCTCCCCATAGTTTAAGAGTTTATTTTTCCTTTTCCTAGGATTCCAAATAGCAATGTTAGAAAGTCTGAAAGTCCACTGTCCCAGTACCTCTTTTACATCGAAAAGACCCTTCCACGGAAATGAACCCTTGGGAGCGTAAGACATGCCATCATGCTGCCCGTGCCCGTTTCGGCCGGGCCGGATCGGGCTCACGGCATAAGTGAAGGTCTCTAGACTTCGAACAGGTATAAGCATATGTCAGACTAAACTTTATAAAATGTAGTTTCATTTGAATATTCGGCAAGGTCTTATTTAAGTAGTATAACAAGTCTTTATGGACCCTAAACCCTATTTCAGGTCGCCGACAAACCCTACTCTGAAATGTTCTGGGTACCTAAATGAAAACTGGTTTTTATTATTTGAAGCATTTCACGATTCTATGTATAATATTTAAAACTTGCTATATATTTATTACAAAGGTTCTTGAGATCTGTCATGCATGTGACAGCTTAGACCCCTGTGCTGCGATGGCCCAAAGAGTTATCCAAGCATAAAACTGTACGACCACCCATGGTTTTTGAGATCACTCATGCATGTGACCGGTTAGACCCCTGTGCTGCGATGGCCCAAAAAATTATCCAAGCACGGAATTGTAGGACCACCTATGGATTTTGAGATCAGTCATGCATGTGACAGGTTAGACCCCTGTGTTGCGATGGCCCGAAAAGTTATCCAAGCATAAAATTGTAGGACCACCTATGGTTTTTGAGATCACTCATGCATATGACAGGTTAGACCCCTGTGCTGCGATGGCCCAAAAAATTATCCAAGCACGGAATTGTAGGACCACCTATGGATTTTGAGATCAGTCATGCATGTGACAGGTTAGACCTCTGTGTTGCGAAGGCCCGAAAAGTTATCCAAGCATAAAATTGTAGGACCACCTATGGTTTTTGAGATCAGTCATGCATGTGACAGGTTAGACCCCCTGTGCTGCGATGGCCCAAAAAGTTATCCAAGCACGGAATTGTAGGACCACCTATGGATTTTGAGATCAGTCATGCATGTGACAGGTTAGACCCCCTGTGCTGCGATGGCCCAAAAAGTTATCCAAGCACGGAATTGTAGGACCACCTATGGATTTTGAGATCAGTCATGCATGTGACAGGTTAGACCTCTGTGTTGCGAAGGCCCGAAAAGTTATCCAAGCATAAAATTGTAGGACCACCTATGGTTTTTGAGATCAGTCATGCATGTGACAGGTTAGACCCCCTGTGCTGCGATGGCCCAAAAAGTTATCCAAGCACGGAATTATAGGACCACCAATGGATTTTGAGATCAGTCATGCAAGTGACAGGTTAGCCCCTTATGCTGTGATGGTCCAAAAAGTAAAATAATTACCTAGCATGGTTGTCACAGCTACCTATTAAACCGAATGTTTTAAGAGAATACCAGTTTTAAAATTTTGTTTGACCTAAAATTAGGTCAAGCGCCTCAATCAATCAATCAGGTTGATAAATCCCTCAGTTAAGAATCATTAATTAAAACATCTGACAAGCTATTAAAGATTTAAGTATTTAAACTCAGGATTTTACTGTACTTTTAACTCAAGTCATTCTGAAAATTAAGTTATTCAACTCAGTTATTTTGAACAAATCAGGCTACTACATTGCCGGAGGAACCAGCTCAGGATCAAGTTAAGGTAATTTTGGTATAATTTGTTGTCGCCAGTTTTACATTATTTTGAACCTCTCGTTGAAATGATTTAAATTTCCAAAATAAGCTCATATTCTTCTCATTTTGAAAATGTCACTAGTATTTCTATTGGTTTTCTAACAATAATTCTAAATATAAATATTAAATTATTATAAACTGTACTTTATTGATACAATGTTCAAGCACTGATCATTCGAAAAATTGTTTTCGTGAAGTAATACCATAGCGTTAACATAAGCAGCTATTTACCTACTCGATAGTCACACATTACGTTGAGCAAATCTTCTGCTACTAAAATAGTTTCATAAAATACTGATACATTCACAAATTATAAACTCATTGATTATTTTCCAGCTAATTTGAGAATATTAAAATCCATTCTGTTTCTATCCGTCAGTATTTTATGCGTTTAAAGTAGCAAAATTTGCTAAAACTAACTAATTATATTCTCGTTCTATAAAAGTTTGTTTTCTTGCTACTTATATGGAGGGGATTTCGATCCATATCATTAGGGGTTTTCTTCTAATGAAAAAGTTCAAAAATTTTCGCTTTCTTATTCGCCGGTAATGCATCAAAGATTGGGCAGGTTTTCAACATTTTATGGGTTTGCCTTCCGCAAGTGCTACCATTTCCATCACAGTTTATGTAGTGTTGGCATGGCAAACGTAGAATTTCGAGAGTAGACAATCGTTTTGTTCCAACTGCCGACTCTTCCACAGCAGCCGGATTAAAGTGCCCCAAACCTAGCTCCGGAAATTCCACAGGATGGCTCAGCTGTTCCTGAAACTGGGATAATCCTTGGGAGATACTGGAAACAGCAGGCTGCATTTCCATACCACCTTGAGGAAATCCTGTTGGTAATGTTGGCAATCCTGTCAACAATCTGGTTTCAATGTTGGCAATCCTGTCAACAGCCGGTTGGCATCGGGCTGACGGTCCTGGCGGAACAGGTTCCACAGTGGGATCTCCGACTCTTGGTTCCGTTGACAGGACTGGTGAAGGTCCCGCATTAAACCACGGCACTCCTCCTTTGTACTGATTACACATTTGCGCACTATCATAGTTTGGAACTCGATCAGTGGAGCAGCCGCTTGCAGGTTGGCTAACATTGCCTGCGGGCACATCTTGGCAATGATGAGCATTCCTTTCAATTTTGCAAATTACATCCAGAATTTCTTGACGAAAAAGTGCTACTGTAGCCGTAACACCTCTTTTATAGTTAACGCTTTCTTCACTGTCCCCTTGTACGATTACCAGTCTCGGTACTTCTTCCTCTTGGTTGCTGGAAAACAGTAAACTTCGTAAGATACATATCTTTATGACATTATACCTTCATTAGAAAACGTACACAAATTTATGCAAATGCTAGGTGAAGACTTTAGTTTGAGTTTCAGTTTAATATCAGCAAAATCCTGTACAGTTTGTGATTTCGAAATTGTCATAAGTTTCAGCGGTCGTTCACCATAAAAATTTTGTGACCGCTGATTTGTTAACATTTTATAGGTGAAAACAACAGTGCCGCTGTAAACAGAGAATTTGCCTAAAATATCTTGGGCTGCTAAGTAATATTTGCTTGTACATATGAAAGCAAGAGTACAAAATGCTAAGAGTATGCGCTATACATTCTCTCTGTTATCAGTGCATAACTATGCTCTGTTAGCTAACGGTTGACCTACCTCCCTCCCGCAAATCAAACCAAACACTTTAATGAAATTCGCGAGCTATGCTTGTTCTAAACTCGAAGGAAGCACAAAATTCGTGCACACATTGCTTAATGTTTTTGATCTTAAGCACATAAACATAGAGCGAGTGAGTGTATTGTTGAACAGACAGGCTACTGATTTGCAGGACCAAATCTCCTGGGGAAAAAGTTTAGAGCCCCCAGAACCCCCAGACCCACTATCAAAAATTTGAAACTAAATATATGTAGTTACGGATCAAATCTCATCAAAAGTTAAGAACCCGCTGAACCCCAAGAACCCCCATCAAAAAATGAAATTACACTTAGTTTTAGATCAAATCTCTACAAAAAATTAAGCACCCCCAGAACCCCCCATGAAAATAAAAGCTCCAAGAAAAACAATTAGTAGATCAGAACACATCAAAAAGTTATTTTTGTCTTGACATGGACCAACAATGCCATCGTCATCAGAATAGATCGACAGCGGCAAACATTACGTCCACTAATTTGAATTTGATGCTTTTGCGACATAAGCTCGAGGAAGAAAAATGTTGCTCACACTGTTTAAAGTTTGCCAAATTTTAAAACTTTTGAAAATTGCACTTTTTAATCTTAGATCAATATTTGATCACTATGTCCGATTAGGATCAATTTCAGCCAAAATTAATCAATGCTTAAATAGATTTTTGACGGTTTGTGTGATTTTTACTTCCGTACATTCATGAGAGATAAAAAACACGAATTTCAAAATTCAGCTGACACTTCAAATTTTTGCTACTAATATCTTGTAGGTCCGGTAGAGCCCAGAAGAAACAGCGAATATTGTTGAAAAAACTATGAATCAAAGGTTTCAGGTTGGGTTTCAGGTTTCAGATTCAACTAGGTTTCGAGATATTTTGCTAAATTTACTGATGCCAATTTTCATTATTACAACAAAGCATAATTTAACCTGCTCTTGAACTTAAATCTTAATTTGCCAATTTTCATTACTGCAACAAAGCATAATTAAGGGGGGCTACGAACGAGTTGGCACGACATCGTCGGAGAGACCTACTTTTCCCCCAACGTTAGCCAACATATCAAATTAAAAAAGTTTAGGGTGGGCAACAATATATCTCATATAAACCGTTTTTGGCAGGACGCCAAAGTACAAATTTTAGTTCGAAAAATGGGATTTTTCAAAAAGGTTTTTCAGCTCTGGTTTAACGATTTGACCAATTCTGAAACTTTCAGCCATAAATGTTAAGTGTGACTAGTGCTAAATATTAAAAGTATTCCGGCTTTCGAGCGTTGTTTCCTTCTTCAGCTATAGCAGCTCAAAGTTTGAAATTTGGTAAAAAGGTGCAAAGTGACCGTGCGCCGTTTTCGATCTAATAAAATTGACAGCCCCTAGCCTACCCCAGCTTTTTACCAAATATTAGGCTCTAATAGGGGCAAACTGTCTGTGAGTTTCAAGGGTTTTGATTTTCTGGTTAGTGTACTAGCAAACTTTTTGTTAAGAAATAACACTTATTTTTAGGCCTGAAAAGCTAACTAAGTGCAGTAAAAATGGGGTCAGAACATTTTTGTCTCCGATTTTGCCGAAAAGGTCGTTATAGGGGTTATTTGACCTGCTGAATCCGAATATGAAAGCCGTTTTTCGATATGACGCTTCCTTAGTTCAGTACGCGCTTACAACTGTCTTAGAGCTTTTTGGAGCGATCGCCATCCATACTTTGAGAAATCAATCTAGCATTTCTAAACATTGGAGCGAGGTTTGGTGACATAGCTCTCGGCACATCTTGGTACACTCACCGGCCTGTAATGTACAAAGTTTCAGCCTATTCTGCCAACTTTGGAGTAATTGGCTCACATCTTCGAAATGGCACCAAATAACAGCGGCAATATCGATAATATAATCCAGCACTGCGAACGCAGGGATTAACTAAATCACGTCATTTATACCAACGTTAAGACAGATACTTGGAGTATTAGCTGCAGCAAAGTTTGGCTCATTTGGTAAACCACAGCTCATTAGACGTTAATTAACCCCACCCCGTATAAACCTACGACACCCAATTTTCGCACTTTGATTGTATCTCACAGAAAAGTATACATGGATCTAAGTATTATTTTACACGATATCAAAGCACTATATGTCAGTACTATTTCCGGAAAAGCTCTTAGACCGACAACACCAACTTCTGATGGCTCCACAGGACGCTACGCTGCATGGAATTCTTTCAAACTTTAAACTACTTTACACTAAACCTAATACTATTATATAGCAAAAGACTAGCTAGCTTTTCCAACATCGAACTTTTAGTGAAATTCGTAGCCTCCCCCCTTAAGCTGCTCTTGAACTTTAAATATTAATTTTAAAAGTTAAGTGGTTAAACTGTGTAATGTTGATGTTTAATGTTAAACTGTTATCAGTGTTGTCACTGTGCTATTCGCATCAGGGTTATTAGCAAGAATTTAAGTCTAAGAAATGAAATTGTCACTTCAGCATTCTCTGGTACACGACAAGTCACCATTTTTTGTGTGTAATGATTATTATGTATGGCTGCTACAGACCTCTGGTTTGAAATGAAATTAACTAATATATCCTAATTTATAAACTAATTAAAAATACCAAGTATATAAATTATGCTAAAAATGGAATCCCTCTCAGTGATGCTAGAAGCTTTTCTGTAGTATGAGAACCCAAAATTCAGCAGTCTTAAGAGCAAAACAGAATGTTTATTCTGTTTGTCTTGTTATTTACTCAAACTTCAGGAGTTTATTTTTAAAGGTTTCAGTTAAACTTACAATTTTTCAGCCCATTAAACAATACTATTAGTGCTTTGCGCAAAACGTAAGATTCTAAGCTTCAGCAATATTTTTGGCTTTAACCCAGTGGTAAATTGACAGAACATTAAGATTTGAATTTTGGATTAACTAATTTGGACTTTTCAACAAACAGATTTCATTAAGTAGCAAGTGCTCAATTGGTCAATTTGAAACACGTAGAGGATAAGAAAGGCAATGTTTCTAAAACAGCAACTTTTGAGAAACAAAGAACTGGGCAGAATAACAATAAATTCATAGAGACGGTTTTATCAAAATAACTTCGGTTCTGACATATTTACTCTATTTTCAGTTGCTTTCAATGCAAAAAATTAACATTTATTTAAAGACTAATTTTCGACTATGTAGACTACTAAGAAAACTTACGATTCAGCACCAACGATTTCAGACATTTTTGCAGCCGGGCAGTTCATAGTTTAGCAATCAGGAACATTAAACTTTGTTTTCTGTTTTTACAACGGTTATAGGTCTAACTTCATGCACTGATAAGTTTTTGGAAGGGTTACCTATTAATCTTTTTATGATACTGGTTACCTCACAGCTGGAGGTAATTTTATTGGTAGTGTAAAGAAAACTAAATTACAATTATGATGACCTTGAGAATATGGAGCAATTTGCAAGGCTAATTTACGGATTTAGATACCAGAATTGGTTGTTAAAAGTTCATTTAAAATTACAAAGTTGTCGTACTCTTATTAAAATAAGATAAGGGCCTGTTTAAAATTCCAGCAAGGTATAACCTTTTCTGAAATTTGACAAGCCTAAATTAAAACTGGTTACAAGATACAACCAATGAATTTATTCTGTCGAACTATAATTTCAAAGTCAAACAATACCCACTAGAAAAGAAAAATTGAAGAACAAATTTCCCTAAGTTTTCTTTGCACCCGATCACTAGATACGTAATTATCCGTTTGGATTAGATACAGTTTATGCATTATCATTGTATGCAGCAAGTACATTACACGTTCACACTCGTTTTGCGAATTTCATACAACCATTTACTATTGCTATTCTGAGAACCAGGATGCCCAGTAAAACATCCCGTCGATGCGAAACAAGGAAAGATATATCAAATAGAATTCTTTAGAAATAATTTCAAAATACTGTAATACAATTTAGAACTATTGCTTTGTAGCCATGACTACTGCGTTTATTTCCCTGAATATGATTGGGATTCCAAATAAGCGATCTTTAGCAATGGAAGGTGCAATTGTGATATGCTGTCCAGGGGAAAAGGATAAGCATGATACTGCTTTATTACGAGCGCCCTGTCCTTTTGGATCACTAGAGCCTGAACAGCGTAGGGCGGCTAACTGGGCACTGCACAGAAGTGGGGTCGTTTGGAACGACAGCACTGAATTGTCAACACCAGAGGAATGGTCCGCTAGATTGATCGATATGGTCGTAAACTTAGGAGTCACCATGATCGTTACAAAAGGATTCGCACAGTTGGATTTTGTGCGAGCTGCTTTGAAAGGAAGATGTTTAGCTGTACCAGTCATTGCGGGAGAGCAAATTTCAATTCCAGCATTTCAAGATATGAATGACGCCGTACCGTTTACATGCTGCGAACATCACTCTAATTTAAACATCAACAATGCTCGCTACTGTTCACTTCATCGTGCACTTCAGCTGAAACAATATTTTTACTTTTGAGAAAATTTAGTAGCTTATCTGTAATATATTGTAGCTTACATTCGTGATTTAAATTTGGTTGTAGTGATGTTTCATATCTCATTATAGCAAATTTCGCATTTGTTTTCACAGCGCAGTAGTCATTAGTGAATCTTTTGCAAAAAGTAAACTGAAAGCCACCATTTGAATTGATCAGTGCTTGTTAGTATAGCATAATATTCCAATGACTTCTAGCTGACTTGCATCGTAGAGTCGTTTTAAATTTTCCAACTATTTACTTAAAAAATTCAAAAGTTTTATTGCAGATGCCCTACAAAATCATGATTGGGAGTCAAACGAAAATAGTTTTTAAGACGAAAAAGGCTCAAACGCTTGATAGAACGGGGCAGACTGTGGCGTCAACAGCCAAGTTTGTCAATGAAAATGGACTATGGAAGCTGGTTGAAGGGTTTGTACGAATCATACCTTTGCCCAAATGTAAAACCAGTGTAAGTCCACGGTATGAATCTCCCGTACCTGACGAAATTTTGAAAATTGAAAATCTGAAAAACGAGCCAGGGATCATATTTCCTTCCCATTATGGTTACGGAATGAACCCTGTGGTGGGAGACCCACGAAAGCATGCCCTAATATTTTACGACCGGTCAGAGGAAGAAGTCCCACTTAGTCAGGTTTTGGAAGAAGATGGGCCAATGTCTGAAACCGACATTAAAATTATTTTTTCTCAGATATATATGACAGTTGAAAATATTTATAAGAAGTATAAGCTGGTTTTGGGCAACCTTGAGCCATATCGTATACTGTACGATAAACAGCTCAAGTTGCCCCGCTTTTATCGGTTCGACGGGGTGATCAAGACCACAGCAGCTACGGAGTCAGCCCTTGTGCCTGTGGTAAATTACTCAACAGGACTCCTTCCGCCTGACTACGTTCATAGTGATGCATTACCTGTTGGTAAACTTTTGAGCCATCAGTTGGGTCAGCTAATTTACTTACTGGCTGTCGGCAAATATTACACTGGAAAAGAAGAATTTCCCATTCACATCTCTTTCGCTATGCGGCGATTCATTCGCTCATGCTTACGCACTAAGCAGAAGATAAAATTTTTCCAAATAAGAAAAAGCTTTTTATTTAAGGAAGCTTACTGCACTTATCACGAATGTTTGAACATTAAAGCTTAACTCATATTTCATTCAATTGTATCGTTGAAATACTTAAAGCAAATATTTGAACATTTTGTAACTATGTAATGTCATTAATCATTCAAATGCTTGTTAGAATAAAATATGCTAGCGTTTATAGTGTTTCTTCTTAGATGGATTTGTTACAAACAGCTGTAGATGGTACATTTACATCATCTGAAGGGCTTTTAACATGGATTAAATGTTCCGAAAATAAGCCACTAGGACCAGATGATCTTAGAAACCTGAGGGCTCTTTTGAGAAGATATTTTATGTATAATCATTACAACAACGGTTTCCTTTCTGAAGTTATAAGCAAGGAAAAAATCATGAAGCTGAAGGACGAGGAAATTCAGAGTGACAAGAAATTACAGCTTAGTTGTTCATCATTATCGGTTCCAGAGAATAAATATCTGTGCAGTGGTTGTGTTATGGCAAAACCACCTCGATATCAAACTGTGCAATCGGTGCATAATGCATCTGCACATTTGAATACCCATATATTTTGCCAAACATGTAATGGATATCACACAAAATTTAACATAAAATCTCAAGCTGCAAAATTTAAGCGCTACTGCTGTCTCTGCTCATGCTATAATCCGGAACTGTTTCCTCATTTTGAGATTCTGACTGATGAATCATGCGCTATCTACTGTTGCCTGCACGGAAAAAATAATTGTAGTAGAAATAGTGATTACTGTTGCAAATTTGATTGCCTGCATTGGCCTCTTTTAATAGGATGCTGTATGCATGGCTTGTCTTGTGACTTTTATAAAAAAATGTTTCCTTGTGGTATTTATGCTCCGGTTGAATAAAATGCTAGTTTTGTGAAAGTGTTCAAATAAAGATTCTTTATGCGTTCCAGGTGTTGCATATGAAAATATTTTTTGAGTTAGCTCATGGACTATTTATACTATTTATTGTATTAATGACTCTATTCTCAAGGATACCTGCTTCTTAAGAATGCACCATTGAAGTCCTTAGTTTGCATTTGTTTTCTAACAGATGCTTTTAGTGTTGTTAAGGGTGAAACTTAGTATTCAGCTCCAAGGCTTTTCCAGAATAAGAATTTGCTGTAACCAGATGCATAGGTTTTTCCAATTCTACTCCCCTTATGAGTTTTTAATATGTGTACATTGCTTTTACAGAAAAATGTTTGGAAAATATGCAATTGTCGCAATTGGCTGCATTCCAGTTCCAAAGTATGGAGCTGTTCCATTAGAGTGTAGCATACTCCAAGTTGATGAGGATGGAAAAACAACACTGTGGCATCAAATTATCAGAGGACCAGTTCCACTCAATAATTTATATGATTTTCAACGAGGATATTTGTTGCAATTAGCAGCAAAACTGGGGTACGTGTACTCCGAGGATAAAGATCTGCCTAGTTTCGGAGAGTTGATGGCTACATTTTCAAAAATGTTAGTGAAAGGAAAGATCGAAGCGGTACTAACCAAGGGCGAAGCTCAGAAATCTATGCTGGAAAAGTATTTAGCCATCAATGGAAACCGTGTTGCTGTCACTGAAATGAAAGATATTGGATGTCCTGGATTCAAAAGTCTTCCTCTAGTAGAAGCACAAATCTGCGAAAATCATTTGATCAGTCTTCCAAAAACTATTAACCATTGTACTAATCATCGTGTAAAGCAGCTGAAAGAGTTTATTGATGCTAATTTGTAAATAAAGCTTTCCATTTTTTGTTCGACTCTGGATTTTGTGTTTGTGTTGACGTTTTGCCTGAACCGTAAGCTGACAATGGAACGTTTATGTTTTTGAGAAATTCCAAGAAGTCACGTAGTCGTAAAGGACGGGTTTGTTTGAGGTGAGATGGAGTTACCACATATCTTATTAAATCGACAAAGTTTGACAACTCCTCGTCTCCAACGATTGCATTTCCATTTTCTGATACAGTCATCTTTCCTTCCAACGATTTAAGCAAGAGTTTGGCTTTAGCTTTTCCAACTTTAGGTATATGCTCGAGCACCCAATCGAAACTTTGCGCAGGAGATGAGCACAGCTTAACTATTTCTTGTTTCTTGCGATCCTCAGGTTCATTAGTGTTGAGTATTTCAAGAACCTTTTCGACAAAGTCTGAGCGATTATCTGGTAGCATGGATTCCTGCACTAGCATGTATCGGTTCATTGTAGAAGTGGTAGCGTCAATCGCAGGATGTACTGTAGCAGTTTCGGATTTTTAAGTAAAAGCTTCCGTTTAGTAGACTGACTGAGTTTAACTGTGGCAAGTTTTCGTATCACTTCCCGGTGCTTGCCCAGTTTTCTCTTTTGACTCGAGCGAAGCGGTACAGCGTCGCTGTAAAGCAGATTCCAGCAAATTTCAGTTATACAGTTATAGAAAGAGTCTGTGGCTTCTAAGATTAAGTCCTTAATTCTCTGTGTTTGTTTTGTGGCTGCAATTAGCTGCAGGCACGGTAGGTTTTCATAAATACACGAAGACATTTAACGCTTTATTTTTATAAACACATTTATATACAATCAAGATACGCTACATACAGTTCAGACAATACACAATTTGTTTTTCGTCGAAAGGTAAACTTCCTCGAAATTGTAATTCCTCAGGTGTTTGGGGATTAACGTCTACCCATAAACAGTTATACGGTTTTTCTTGGATGGCTTGTTTATACATGTCCATGAATATTTTCGATTTTCCAGGTAATATTTGGGATCCAAGCGTGCTTATAGCCCTAAGATCTCTTCGTGAAGTCATTAGAAACAAGTGGTTGAATTGCCTTGATATCGAAGGACCATATTTACTCTCCAGAAAAGGTGACTGCCATAACATTAGCACTGTAATATTGTAATGATGGCTATAGACAGTAAGTAGCTTGTAGATGGTATCATTTTTGCTGCAAGCTAATTGTAAGTCGTCTATCACTAGCACTGAATGACCATGCCAGTTATCTTTATTGGAGATAAACTGATCGTCTAATCCTTGAACGAATTTTACATTCTCCACATTATCTCTTATTTTAGCGTACAGAGGCTGTTCCGTTTCATACATAAAGACAATTTGGGATACCGGATCACTGAAAACAACATCTTTAGCCAATAACAATTTATACACGAGGTATGTCTTTCCACTTCCTGAACTGCCTATAACTGCAATGCGGGAAGGGCTTTGAATGGATAGCGGATAATCGATTACACGCATGATTAAAGTAGTTACAAAGTACAGTAATATTAATATAGCAGTTGCTGTCCTAAGACACGTACAGCAGGACCTGCGCAAGCCGTTGACGAAGCGAAGCTTCGTCAACGGCGTGCGCAGCGGGGGCGGGCGCGCGCTTCCTTCGACTTCGTCGAACTAGACTTCGTCGAATGTGGCATTTCTTTCATTATTGAGAATAATGGTTACGTCGTATTCGGCAATACAGAAAATTACCAAATTTTCACTAGTTTCTTTCTCAAACCAAAGCTTAAGACTGACTTTTCCTTCCTCTGGCTTGGAAAGGTAGTCACAATTGCTGCTGAGATCTCGAGTCAGGTCACAAGGGATAATAAAAAATCCGTTAACAAATTCCGTAGGCGATATTCCTGGATCGTCATTGGCGAAATTTAATCCTCTCAATAAAAAGAAGTAGGCTAAATTATAAGATTCCTCGCTTATACTAAGTCCTTCCGTTGAAAACAGCGGTATGTCGTTCTTGTACACTTGGACTCGGGAAGTGTGCGAGTACATAAGATTGAAAGGATTGCGCATTAGCTCTGGCGATGTCACCGCGGTGCTTTTTACCATAAACATGAAAATCTTTTTTGGTATTCGACCTAAAAATGGGGCATCATAGTGAAACATTTTAGAGCCTTTTGGAATAGTCTGCGTACGTATAATATGACGCAGAACTGGAAGTTGGAATTGACCACTATGCAGCAGCCTGTTCTGAAGGGCTAGCGCTGACGATGATGGTTGAAAGAATGTACCAAACAGTTTGGCTGAATAGATCTTAATAGTAAAATCTTTAGAATTGTCGCCGATAAGGGCAAATTTAGGGTCAGTCCGGTGAAACCGGAAAGTGACTGGACAGTCAGTTGGAAGACACCTCACACTGCCAAAGATATCGTGAAATAAACGCATCACCAGACAGACCTTTTTCGATTTGGTTATAAACTCTCGACGCTTTTTCAGGCCTTTGTTCACAGCTACATCAGGCAGTAAAGGGTCCCAGTTGTCAATACTGTAGTATGTGTCCTTTTCAAATATGCTAGTACTTAAAAGGTACTGCTTAGTAGGTGACGAAAAATTAAGCATTGCAAGAAGATATGCTTGATAGGGAAACATGTCCTGGTGTGGGGTGATCTTTTGTCCGTTTATGAAAACTTCAATTTCCGAAAATAGAGCATATCCAAACATATTGCACACAGAAACTTTCGCTTTATCTGCAAGATCTGTTAGATCTGCGTTAAGGACTTGGATTTCAAGAACTAGAAACATTGAAGAAAGCTCCAAACATTGGTCGGGGACTTTTTCCAAGCGAAATTCTAAAGCTGTTTGGTCTGTCCTGGGGAGAGGGGTAACTAAAGAAATTTCTCGCAACTGGTTATTTTCCACATCTGCCTGAAT
>JASAND010002088.1:0-11729 GCA_030248195.1 Trissonchulus latispiculum | reverse complement strand
ATTTTGAATCCACAATTAATATGCCAAACTAATGCTAACTTAAATATTTAATACGTTAATTTTTAATTTCAAGAATTTTAAGTTTTATATAGTTACAAATTGATCACAAATATGTATCTTGCTTCGTCTCTTTGCACTTCTGTGTTTATTCGTTTAATTTCCGATTATGTCCCAGTTTTCAGTTAGAGCGAGGAATAGTAAAATTGAATTTGAAGATTCAAGATATAACAGAATAAAATGACTGAGAGTTTGAAGTTTAAGCATTTTTTAGCGAAGGTTCATAAAGCGTACACACTAAAAAAAATTTCAAAACTTTAATTTCTTTGAATGGAAATAAATTCCCTTGAACTCCCCGATTGTACAAAAAATCATATAAATATAATTGTCCAATACACCTATATTTTATATGACTGTATATAATGCACAATTAACGCATACGGACGGAGCATGCACTTATATGCTGTCTGCACGCATATGCGTATTTATGTGTTAAGTCCTTAGTTTAAAGTGTTCAGTGGTCAGCGAGAGAAGGGGCACGTTTTTCTAGGCGGGTGCGAGGCTGGGGCTGGAGCTGGTTTTTACCCACACTTGAATTTTCAAGTTTTCAAGTCAAAGTAGAACCTTGGTCTACTTTGACTTGAAGGGCTTCAAGTCAAAGTCCAGTCACGTCAAGTCAAGTCAAAAACAGCCGGCCGGCCTGATTGTCGGCATAGTGGGCCGGCCGGCCGGGTATTCCTCGGCCGGCCAACAACTCTAGTCACTACCAATCCCACCAAATCAAAAGTAATGCACGTATACGCTTCCTTTGTCCTGACTAGTGAGAAAGTGCGCGAAGAACTGGTCTGATGTTAGCGGAAACGCATCGTTTATGCATACATATATAACACACATACGTATATATATGTCCAACCCTCATCATTTTAGACAACCTATAAGTTCAATCGTAAGTTCGGACGTTTAAAGTTAAATCTTTATAGTCCGTCGAAATTCAGTAGTTCTCTGACAGTAACGGCTGAGGAGAAACAAACGGCTGCAGAAGCATGTCTTTACATTAAAATTTAATTTTTTTTGGATGTACTTGAATATTCAAATTAGTTTATTATAGTTTATTAATTTGTTCAGAAAGAAAGTGGAAATTGAAAATTGAGTAGCAAATTTGCTATTTAGTTCATATCCGATAAGTCCTCCCCCAAACAAAAAATTAAACAACTTCCAAAGTCAGAAAGTGGATACTACAGATTTTAGGCGTAAGTAGGAGTCCGCGATTTGCGTAAACATGCGTTAGGCATAAGTAGGAATGTCAGTTTTGACAGAAAGAATTAGGCGCAAGTAGGAATTTGAGTTGTGAAAACGATTAGGCTAGTGAAAATTTATGCCAAGTGTAAATAAGTAAGTAAGTTTATGTCGATCAATCAAATTGATAAGAGTAAGCCTGAAACTTATTCAAGCTTAGCCAACTAAAAGCTATGTGTATACGTCAGAGAACGGATTTCGGAATCTGCGGATCCGAAAACTGTCGTATGCAACTTTTTAGCAAAATCAGAAATAAAAACTATTCCTGTTTTAGTATACTCACATTGGAATAAAAAAATGAAAAAACTCGGAAAGAAATAGAAAATTATTCTGACGTTTGAACTGAGCGTGGTCAGTGTTGGACGCGGGCCGAAATTTACGGCCCGCATCCGCCCCGCAGCCCGCGCTCAGAGTTTTGGCCCGCACAGGGCTGGCCCGCGGCCCGCATCAATAAAATTTGGCCCGCGGCGGCCCGCAAAAAAATTTCGGTTATGCAAGCATCATAGCATTGAATAATTGCTACTTTCATTGATTATTTGTCGTTTTTTCATAAAAACTGTCATATAAGCGCGATTGTTGTTTTCAAAATCATTCATATAGCTGCAGTAGTGCGTTTTTCAAATTGTTATTGACTTCTAATGTAAGAATTTTGGCCTAGCGACTGTATTATTGTAGCCCCCCACTGCTTCTCAGCTATTTTTGTGACTGAAAATTTCGGTGAATTTTGGAGTACCATCCTAAACTACTGGAAAACATTCCCCAAAACGAATTACAGTTACAGTAACACAGAGGATATGTCTTAAACTTTGCGGTGGGATGTGCGATTTGACTGTATTGCCTGCCTTTGGTGCGACCTGGGGATGACCTGGACTCTGTGGGGAAAACTCCATGTGCGAGAAAAGACCCAAATTTCAAGATAAATCTTTTGTAGCAGCAAAAGGAAAGTTCATGCAATTCTTAGCTCCGTACAGCCTCCTGGTCAATTCGGTGTAAATTTTACCTTTTATCTATCTTTCTGTGTGTTGTCCAGGTGACCGAAATTAAGTAAAATTGAAGCCAAATTTTTAATTTCGTCAAATGTCCAATTGTTCACTAAGTCGGGTCCGGGTTGGCTTTAAAGCCAACAAAACGTTTTCTATTTGATAGTATGCTTAAAGTGCAGAAATTAAGCAAATTTAAAACATTTAAAATTTGCTATGTTTACGTGTTATGAACACACGAAATTCTCAATGGTCAAGTCAAAGGAGAAATCGGCGTTTAAATACTGTCAGTCTGTAACTTAACTGGTCTGTCTGAAAATCTGGAAAATACCTTTGCTTGTTTTATAGCGCCAGCAAAATGTCTCCTTGCAAGCAAAACTCGACCTCTTTCCAATTCTGAAATTAGAGAGAACTACTTCGTTTGAAAACGACGCTCTAAAGGGACGACCAACCAACCAACGCTGATAAATTGATAACTATTCAAAAATAGGGTGAAACGGCCTAAGGTGGCAAGAGCAGACAAAGATCGTAAACATTTGTTTTCAATTTGAACAAATCGAGTTCCCAAGACCAAGCGCCGGTTATTAGCTGCAGAAAATGGTAAATGTGTAATATTCAAAATTATAAGGAAAAGAGAAGTGGGAGAAGGAAGATAAGGCAGACAAATATATTTCAATGAGGAAAAGTTCCATTATAATGTTAGAGTTCGTGAAAAATTCAAACTTTCTTACCCTGGCTCACAAAACATCGGCCCGCATCGGCCCGCGCGGGCCACTGCGGGTACTAATTTTTGGCCCGGCCCGCCCCGCCCCGCGGGTACCCGCGGGTACCCGCGGCCCGCGCCCAACACTGGGCGTGGTCAATATCCATACAAAATTGAGCTCACATTTAAAAACATTTTGAAAACAGCGAATACATAACTCCGCCTCCTATTACTAACTTCCTCGACTATTGCTATATATTTTGCTGGGAATATTATGTAGGGGCGCGATAGCGCCCCTACATAATATGGGTATAAAGGCGTCTGCGCGGCCCTCTGGAGACAGTGTTGGCCTGGTGCCAGCTAATTAGAGGTCCGGGAGGGATAAAAATGTTACCATCGTAAAGTACTCGAGTAGTACTACAAGTACCACCATACTTTTGGTTAAAATTCGGAACTTCGAAATTTTGCACTAGGCGAGAGTTACCGTGCGGTTGTTTTTTTCTCGGTTAATAACGCTTATTGGAAGTGCATTTTCTAGCGAGTGTTGGAACGATGTGGGCATTTTGGTCCAATGCCCCTATGATATGTTGGTAGACTGTATCCCCCCATGCTACCAAACTAAGGTCATTTTGGCACTCGGCCAACTTTGGCTCTGTGCCAAGGCCCCAAAGTCGGGCTTTCGCTATTTTGGCACTTCGGTTGAAATCAACTTTTCTTCACAGGCTAGCAGCTAGATCGGTTTGGTTTATTTTATTTGAATATTTCGGACTATGCGCACAAAGTAACGAGGGGGATTTTTTAATTTCGCTCTGTAGCTTTCAGGAGATAGGCCCAAACTTTGCATTATTTCACCTGTTTTGGCGAAAAGTCCCACTTTCACTAGAAATGTTATGTTATGTTATGTTATGTTATGTTATGTTTATTGCCAGAGTACAGGCATACACAGGTACAAATTAGGCAAGTCAAGCCAAAATACAACAGAAACATGCTTACAATACCCGACCTGTCGTCTGAGGATGGGACAGAGCCCAATTATGGGGCTAATGACGTCGCACCCTTAAGAAAATGTGACAAATCGCATTTGTATAGTAAACTTTTAAAACCAGAAAGAGTAGTTGCTGTTACAACTTCATTTGGTAAGCTAAATGGTAAATGGTATAAAAGTCACTAAAAATGGCGTTTTTCGGCCTTGGGGTGGTGCCCATATATAGTAAATCGGGGTCGCTGAAAACGATGAGCATACTGCCGATACCGCCCGAAGTGACCACTGGTCAGCATGGCTCCCGTGGTTCCTCGCCCAGGGTCAAAGTAGGGAAAACTCACTATAAACAGCATTTTTCGGGGTTTTAGTTGGGGACACATATAGTAAATCGACTACGCTCGTTTCAATGGACATATTGCCGAAATCGAGGGAAGTGACCAGTGGTCACTACGGTCTATGAGGCCTATTGACCAGTGGTCAAACCCCTTTAAACAGCGTTTTTCGGCGTTTTGGTTGGGGCATATATAGTAAATCGACTACGCTCGTTTCATTGGGCATATAGCCGAAATCGAGGGAAGTGACCAGTGGTCACTACGGTCTATGAGGCCTATTGACCAGTGGTCAAACCCCTTTAAACAGCGTTTTTCGGCCCTCTGGCGGCACCCATACAGTAAATCCGTGTCGCTGAACACGATGGGCATACTGTCGAAGTCTTTGGCGAGGCGAAAAGGTTTTCTCCTTATATACCACCCACAAACAGAGGTTGCAGTGGCCGAAGCTTTGGGGCGGAGGTTAGAATTCAGTGGCACTTATATTTATATAATCACTTCTCTGCTCTACCTACGGCACTGTTCAAGCTCCTTGTATCCATTGCCGCATTGCTGGAAAGGGATCCTTTAAAATGACAGAAGGACAAGTAATAAAAATGCTCCTCTGGAGCATGAAAAAGTAATATGGGTGATGGTGAGGTTGTAAAATCAACAGAGGACTAGTCTAAAAAATGCTTAATATGGGGGCTAGGTTCAAAAAAGAAGAGGACTAGGTTGTGGGCGAATTAATATGGGCACAGCTTCGCCGAGCAACCCATATTCGCGGGCTTTCACGCTTCGCCATGGCGATTGTCATATACAATGCCATTATTGTCAGTCAATAATAACAATTCCAGCAGTTAAACAATCGCTGCAAGTTGCTTGCTTATATATATATATATATACGTAAACTATATAGTAATTTGGTTGTGCTGGACTACGGCAAGCAACTAGAAAGAACCAAGGCTATGATTGTAACGCTAAAGGTTCAATAGAAATAGAAGATCGTCGGAGAGTCCTGAAATTATTGTTGAAATATAGAGTTTTCTTATCAATGGTTAAAATGCACAGTAAATATTAAGAGTTTATCGAAAGAAATGTTTGCTTCCGCTAAAACTCTTTTATCATAGTTGTATATAGGGATGCACCGGGGCCTGGCCCCGGCCCCGGCCCCGGCACCGGGGCCAGGCCCCGGCTCCGGCCCCGGCCCCGGTGGTCAGGCCCCGGCCCCGGCCCCGGCCCCGGTGGTCAGGCCCCGTTCCCGACCGGGGCCAAAAATTAGCAAAATTTTGAAAAATTTTGACATTTTTGACAAAAAATTTGAAATTTCGAAGGCCAAGAAGTGTTGCAAATCGTTTATTTTCCCACCGATTTGAATGAAAACAACGATAGTAACGTTTGTATATCAGAAAGTATTGCAAAATTTGAATTTTCAAGAAAATTTTTGAAAATTTTCTATTTGGACCCCCCCCCCCCCCCCCCCCCCCCCCCCGCCCCCGTGGTCGGGCCCCTCGCGCATCTTTTGTTATAAATTATTATTTTCTCCCCCCCACCAAAACTGAACACTGGTATATATACACAAGAACAAAAAGTGCTCCTTCGTCGCATGTAAAATACATATGAGTCGTCGTAGGCAGGTTGTACATAAGCAAAAACTAGCCTGTAAAATACATATGAGTTCCGTAGGGAGGTTGTAAATTAAGGAAAACAAGTTGCAACCGCTTAACATATGAGCCTGTCCTACAACGAGGCTCATATTGGCGTATGTCATAATACGAATAATTTGCAGATATATATTTTACTTTTATATAAATATATACATACTGCATAAAGCTTTTCATTACAAATTATCCTTCATATATACAATGTTGATCAGTCATTATACTGTGCATATGCTCAATACGGTACGCCATGAGGCGCTCTGACTCACAGCCAAGTGGGAACGCATTCTGCGTGTGTATAATGTGAAAGAGTTTCGAGAATGCATTAGAGGTGTGCCATAGTGTTTCAGGAAACATCAGGTTGCATGTACAGTTCAGCTTGAGCAGTCGTAGTTCACTTCAGTCCATTTCTTCTGGGCCACGACGTCTATTCATTTTTCCGTAATGTGGATGAAGCTGAGGTTCTTTAATGAGGCTTTAATGTGGAATGCACTGTGACGCCAATATGAGCCTCGTTGTAGGACAGGCCCATATGTTAAGCGGTTGCAACTTGTTTTCCTTAATTTACAACCTCCCTACGGAACTCATATGTATTTTACAGGCTAGTTTTTGCTTATGTACAACCTGCCTACGACGACTCATATGTATTTTACATGCGACGAAGGAGCACTTTTTGTTCTTGTTTTCTATTATTTTATATATGTATGCTCATGAAGGTATGTATATATGGATATCTTTCAGCAGTAGCAAGCAAGCCAACCACAGCACTCCACAACCACTTTGACCATGCAGTTCTATGACAAATGTTGCTCAGCTCGCTTAGGGCTTTCATTTGGTACCAAATTTGACCACTTTTGAAAAATTTCATTTTTGACCGAAAATCGCCTAAGTCCCCACCCCACCCCACCAAAGCACTCTACAGCCACTTTGAGCATGCAGTTCTATGGCAAAAGTTGCTCAGCTCGCTTAGGGCTTTCATTTGATACCAAATTTGACCACTTTTGAAAAATTTCATTTTTGACCGAAAATCGCCTACCCCACCACAGCACTCTACAGCCACTTTGAGCATGCAGTTCTATGACAAAAGTTGCTCAGCTCGCTCAGGGCTTTCATTTGGTACCAAATTTGACCACTTTTGAAAAATTTCATTTTTGACCGAAAATCGCTAAGTCCCCACCCCACCCCACCAAAGCACTCTACAGCCACTTTGAGCATGCAGTTCTATGGCAAAACTTGCTCAGCTCGCTTAGGGCTTTCATTTGATACCAAATTTGACCACTTTTGAAAAATTTCATTTTTGACCGAAAATCGCCTAAGTCCCCACTCCACCCCACCACAGCACTCTACAGCCACTTTGAGCATGCAGTTATATGGCAAAAGTTGCTCAGCTCGCTTAGGGCTTTCATTTGATACCAAATTTGACCACTTTTGAAAAATTTCATTTTTGACCGAAAATCGCCTAAGTCCCCACTCCACCCCACCACAGCACTCTACAGCCACTTTGAGCATGCAGTTCTATGACAAAAGTTGCTCAGCTCGCTTAGCGCTTTCATTTGATACCAAATTTGACCACTTTTGAAAACTTTTATTTTCGACCACTTGACCCCCCACCCAACTGACCCTCCAGATGGCAAAGTGGAACCAGCACAGCAAGATGGGTGGGTCAGACGGCAAAACGGATGCCAGGAATGAGCTGGGCGCACCAGAAAACCCCTATAGACAATGTTTTGTCAGGCTATGTACAGTCCTATATGGTGTTCCCGGTAGTCGGTACCGACCGGACCCTCCAGACGGCAAAGTGGAACCAGCACAGCAAGATGGGTGGGTCAGACGGCAAAACGGATGCCAGGAATGAGCTGGGCGCACCAGAAAACCCCTATAGACAATGTTTTGTCAGGCTATGTACAGTCCTATATGGTGTTCCCGGAAGTCGGTACCGACCGGACCCTCCAGACGGCAAAGTGGAACCAGCACAGCAAGATGGGTGGATCAGACGGCAAAACGGACACCGGGAATGAGCTGGGCGCACCAGAAAACCCTTATAGACAAAGTTTGGAGAGGCAAAGTAAAGTCTACTATGGACCTCCGGAAAGCGGTTACCGACATGACCCCTCAGACGGTCAAGTGGAACCAGCCCAGCAACTTGGGTTACTCGGGCAGCAAAACTGATAGCGGGAATCGATTCTCCGTCCCAAAAAACCTTTGTATGCAAAATTTGAGCAACCCATGTAGCAAAATAAGCGAAAAAATTAAGTTCAAAGTTCGACCCAAAATTCACCAACTTTGGCCGGCCAGTACCGAAAAATTACGCACGAAGTCGGAAAATCATATAGCATTTGAACGACCCCGATATGTGTACTGTTTAACCATATAGTCAGTATTGCCCCATATATAGCCCAATCTGACTTATTAAGGCGCCTTTGAAGCATACTTTTTGGCCATTTTAGCGTTTTGGCCGACTTTGGCCCCCAGCCAAAAATTTTTTCCGGCCCTGGGAGGCATAAAAACTAGCTTATTTTCTTATTTTTGATTTGTACTACAAGAATATATATGGGTTTCATAGGCAAAAATTTTTCTATCTGTAGTTATTCAAGCTAAAAAAACCCCCTTATGAGACATCAAAAGCGAGAAACCGGAAAAAAAACATCACTCTCGTAAGCGATTTTTGGCATAACTTTTTAACGGAAAGTGGTACGGGGATGAAACTTCAGGAACATACTAAACTCGACACGTACAATTTTTTGCGCACATAATCTGCGCAGGATCTGCGCAGGAATCTGCGCAGCTTCTGCGCAGCCTTGTTTTACACGGTCATTCGACCATTTTCACTCATATTATAGGGGTCGCTACCGCGACCCCTATGATATGTAATACGTAGTATATAAATTTGTCAGTCCGCGAATATGGGTTGCTCGGCGAAGCTGTGCCCATATTAATTCGCCCACAACCTAGTCCTCTTCTTTTTTTGAACCTAGCCCCCATATTAAGCATTTTTTAGACTAGTCCTCTGTTGATTTTACAACCTCACCATGACCCATATTACTTTTTCATGCTCCAGAGGAGCATTTTTATTGCTTGTATAACAATTTTAAAAGTTTAAAATTTTGAGTAAGCTGGGAGTATTACTAGGATTAGGAACACAAAATTTTTATGTTGATTGACCTGAAGCAAAAAATGCTCGAATCTATTGGGAAAAATTAAAGTGCTTCAATATAAATTGAAAATTTTTAGACTCAAGACTTTTTAAAAGGCGTAGTTAATTAGTAATTACTACGAAACATGGACAATTGCAGTTACTTTTGTTATTAAACAGTATATAACTGCAATCAGAGAAGTGATAGTAGTGCCCAAATTAAAGGGTGCCCTAACGGGAGACTAATTATTTATTGATTACCATTAATTACCACACCTCCCCTCCTTCCCATACTTCGTGTTAAATGGTGACTGTATTCCAGCTACGTGCTTGAAGTTTATATAGCTATATATGTATCGAGTTAGATGCCATCTTATTTGATAGTGGCCATTTATATTTTATGATTTGAAGTGCGTGTGTATGTTGTATGTATGTATATGCATGCGCACATGTGTATATGCAGACGTAAGTTACATAACTTACGTAAGTCTATTCAACTTTTCTGATCTCTTGTGTAGATATTTGTGTCGTATATGTTGCAAAAACCTGAACTTTTTCAGTTTCAAGGCAATGCTTGAATTTGTTTCAATTTCCTTTCTTGAATTTCGGTTTGATGATGTGGCTGCAAAATGTTCGTTACTTTTGCACGTCTTTACTTTGTACATAGGGCTCATCTATGCTTTGGTGACCTTTTTTCTTTTGGTGTCACCATTTTTCGTTGATTTCACTAAGTGAATCATAACCATTTATTTGTAATTACCTATCTGTACAAGTGCATTAGCCATAGTCGGTTTAAAAATTAATGAAATGAGTTTACTGACTGATTAAAAAATGTTTCCGTCTAATGAAAGTTGGACCATCCAAGAATTTCTTTTGTAGGATTACGCCTATATAATAAGCTGGAGCTGACTTCATCGATTTGTTTAGAGTTCATGTAAAAACTAAAAGCAAAATTTGAGTTTCCAGATCCTTGATTTTGAGGTGATGTTTGTTTTCTTATTAAGGTACGTATGTAAGTATGTACTAGCGTTAATTCTCTCAGCACAGTGCACGTGTTTTCAAACCTTTCTTCTGAAATAAATAAAGAAGTTCATGATCAATTTCCAAGTCTGTTCTGTATACCAAATTATTACTATGCTGACAGTATGTATATACTAATCTGGGGAGCTTAGTACTTTAACGACAGTGTAGCGATTGAAAGAACTGAACGGTGAAAAACACATTATTAGGATTTATTATGATAAGATACGTTTGTGCTTGCAAAAAGATATTTCTGCTAAAATTCTTCAACACTGTTTATTCAGCACAATATCACAAAAGCCTCTGTGTTAGTTTGGTAACAATGAAGATATTTTAAAAGGTTTCTAATTTTATTCTGTAAATGTTCGTATAGGACCGACTGTTGTGTTCTGAACTAATAAAAGTCATTTGTGATTTTTTCATTTCTTGATCAGTATTTTTGTTCTGTGTGGAATTATGTATGTGCGCAATGTGTATATATATATATATATATATATATATATATATATATATATATATATATATATATATATATATATATATATATATATATATATATACGTTATTTGCCGTTAGGGCACCCCTGTTAGTTTTATCTCATTTACTGTTCTGCGTTAGGGCACTATTGCGTTAGGGCTCCCTAGCGTTAGGGCACTAGTATGCACTCTTTCTAGTTATGTAAGGAACGCGATGTAGCGAATTTAAATGTGAGGTGCGTATTCATAAAGTGCGCACTCATTTTTCCTAACACAACGAAATTAAACATCAAATTATTATTATATTTGAATTATAAAATTTGAATGATTAAATATCAAATTAGCAAAGTTAAGTTAGTTAGGATTCATTCGCTTAAAAAATTAAACTCAACAAAAATTTGCTAACTTAAAGTTACAACCATATTCGAGAATAAAAGACTTTAATTTTCGGATCTCTTAACTATTTCCCCCAACTCGCTTGTGAGGGAAATAGTTAAATTGGGGTCGGGTCATCTGTACTAAAATGTATTTAAAGAATGAAGTAAACGTTACAAAAGTTACCTGGGCCGTTTTGGGCATCAAAATGAAACTATTTTCCAGTTTTAATGTTCTAATTAAAAACATGTAGTTTGAAATAATTCGCAATTTAATTGTTTTTTATAATTGTTGTTAATAATCTTGTTCTTTTTAATTCCAAATTCTTTGAATTCTTTGAATCCAGAAATTCTTTCTCATTCCAAATTCACATTATTTTTCTTAAAATCAGAAAAATCCTATGATATCTCATTTCATTATTTTCACAATTTGAAACCCAAAAACTTGGGTGTGTATAAAACCCTGCGCGGCCCGGCCAACCTGCCTCACAGAGCTGAGAGTGTATACTAAAACCCTGCCTGGCCCACTGAGATAGTTTAAAGTGGAAATGTCCACTAAAAAGGTCACTCGTGTAAATCATGCATATGTGTATATACATGCATGTTTATGGGTATGCGTTGTGTACATATATATATTGTTTGACCTTTAGAATTGAATGATAATTACTTAAACTCCACAGCACTTATATACTGTATTCAGATTACAGTTCACATTACGTAAGACCTTTAATTGTTTGTGGTACACGTTACGATTTAAAATGAATGTTTATTATTAATGAATGTGCAGTTGACGAAAAGT
>JASAND010002086.1:0-31705 GCA_030248195.1 Trissonchulus latispiculum | reverse complement strand
ATTAAAGCTTTGTAATAATTTTGAATTTTTTTAATTTTTCAATTTTGAAATAATATAAATTTTGAAATGAACAGTTTTGTTTTATCCCCAATTAGTCGACTCCACATTTTGTCAACTCTCTAGTTAGACAACTCTATTCCCTATACTAAGAGGAATCCCGAGTACAGCTAATGTCAAATTTAAGTGGAAAGAAAGATTCTTTCTTTCTTTTCTTTTCTTCCTTTGTTTCTTTAAGGAAAGAAAGAAAGAAAGAGGCAAGGTCAAGTTTCTTGTTATAAAGGTCAGTTTAACACGGTATAGTAGAAGAATAATACAAGATTATAAACGAAAGAATCGAACCCAGCACAGTCGAACCCAGCTTAAGTTTGAATTCGTTCCCGAATTGTAGTGACATGTTTTGAATAGGCATATAGCCCTGCCAAAGACACGCACCCCGCGAGACATGCTAAAGCTGACAGGTGGTGCACGATGGCTGTAGAATAATACAAGATTATAAACGAAAGCAGTAAGGATAAGATTAAGTCAAAGTATCAAATATCACAACATTGCGAGCTGGAGGACTCCTGGGGCTTTCTTTCGTCCTGCCTTTCCATCTTTCTTTCTTTTTCTTGTCTTTTCTTTCTTTTCTTCTTTCTTGAAAATTTCTTTTTCTTTGTATCAAATATGACAGTAGCTGTAAGTCAACGTTCACAACTAAGTTTAGTTAATTTATTTGAAAGGAAATATAAAAACACAAAAACAAAAGTCAACGTTCACAACTAAGCTTAGTTAATTTAAGGAAATATAGAAACACAAAAACAAGTATTATTTAAATCTATCACGGTAGGTGGTGCAAACAGTGGTGAGGGCACAACCATGGAATTCTAAGACATCAATCACCTTTTTATGCGTCTATCAAAAGAGTTTGATCACACCGTGTTGACAGAAGTCACGTTTTTGTCCATCTCAAACTCGCACTAGCACAAAGTCCGGGACCAGTGACCACCTAGGGAACTGGGTAGACCAAGTCACAGTTGTTCAGCACAAAGTCCGGGACCAGTGACCACCTAGGGAACTGGGTAGACCAAGTCACAGTTGTTCAGCACAAAGTCCGGGACCAGTGACCACCTAGGGAACTGGGTGGCCAAAGTCACATCTGTTCAGCACAAAGTCCGACTTCAGTAGCCGACAGTCCGGTTCCGTCAGCCAAAGTCTGTTACCAGTGGCCAAAGTCTGTTCCAAGTGGACAAAGTCTGTTCCCAGTGGACAAAGTCTGTTCCGAGTGGACAAAGTCTGTTCCCAGTGGACAAAGTCTGCCGCCAGTGGACAAAGTCTGCCGCCAGTGGACAAAGTCTGCTCCCAGTAGACAAAGTCTGTTCCCAGTGGACAAAGTCTGTTCCCTGTGGACAAAGTCTGTTTCCACTGGACAAAGTCTGTTTCCACTGGACAAAGTCCGCGATGAGTGGATAAAATCAAATATGGTTCCAATACATTCGAATTAGTAGTTACTATGCTGATTGCAACTAGTTGGTCAGTTAATATGCTGATTGCAAGTAGTTGGTCGTTTAAATGTAGGCGACTGCTCATTGCAAATCGTTTATATTGTACTGGCTTATCTTTTCCGCGGCTGGTGCTCACTACACGTGGCTGGTGCTAACTACAATAAGCTTATCCTGGATATGGTTATCGTATTATCATAAATTGATCAAACTAGTCATAGCGTTCAGCTTAGAATTACGTTTAAGAATTGGCCGTTCGCGACGGCTCTACAAAAACTGCCAAACGTATCGCAGCGTTCAGCTTAGAATGCTTAGATTAACCGAGTTGTTCCATTTTTCTGTGTTTAGAGTCAATCAGCTTCTATTTTCTGTATCATATATTTGTCTTATCGTATTATCATAAATTTGTCTACACTACAATGGTAATCGTATTATCATAAAATGATCAACCTAGTCACACCGTTCAGCTTAGAATTACGTTAAGAATTGGCCGTTCGCGACGGCCCCACAAAAAATGCCAAACGTGTCGCTGCGTTCGGCTTAGGATGCTTAGATTGCCTTTGGCACTTCGATCACCGGTACAGATCGAACCGAGTTGTAGCTAATTCCCCTATATATTAATTATGCATTTTATGCTGATCAGGTTCCATTTTTCTGTGTTTAGAGTCAATCAGCTTCCATTTTCTGCACTGCAATATCGTATTATCATAACTTTGTCTGCACTGCAATGGTTATCGTATAATCATAAATTGATCGAACTAGTCACAGCGTTCAGCTTAGAATTACGTTAAGTAGATAGCTTTTGGTGTTGCGTTTTGCGGTTTTTCTGACGACTAGTTGTTCATAACTGAATCGTAAAAATTGGCTCCAAGGTTTCTGCATTTTTGCCATTCTTATATTTCGTGTTACACCATTTTTAGGTTGCAGGCGTCTGTTTCCAAATCGTGACTGTACTGTAGTGACAGTCACCAAACCTGCTACTTATAATTTTCAAAAGTTCACAGTTATCTAACGCTTTGTCGGTACCTTATTAATGAATGTTTTGTTTCGTGTTTTGAGATTTCGTTATAGTTTTCATCAAGTTGTTTTTAGCTACACGTTTCGCCGGTTTCGCCTTAATGACTGTATGACTTTATTCATAATGGGCAGTAAATTGGTATTTTCGAATGAGGTCCATAAAAATTTCTGTATTTTCAGTTTTAATTTCAGTTTTTCATTGTATCAGCGTCATTTCCTTTGAAAGCAATTTGGTTTTCCGTCATTGAAGTTTAGCTTAAAACTTTCTACAATTTTCAGTTACGCTTTTTATTGAAACCTGAATTTACCGTAAATGCGGCTGTTTTTTGCTAAACTTTGCGATCGATCAAATTGTTTAATTGTTAGTTGTACTCTCTGACCAGTGATCAATTTGTGGTTACGTATGCAACTGTTTGACAATGTGGTTCGCGAGTATTGAATTTTTGGTATTTGCCTTAAGTGCACTTTCTGTTCTTTATTTTGTTGCGATTCGTTAAATAAAGCTGTTTTGTATTAGGTTAGGTAGGGTTAGTTAGGGTTGTTCCGATGAGAAATTGACCAAGCCCGGGCCGCACCATTAGTCCCAGACTCGTAAACTGAGCCTGGCAGTCACCATGAGCCAGGCCGGCCCTGTGAGCCGGAGAGGCCCGGAAGACCGGTGGGCCCGGGCTCTAAAACCGGGCCGGGCCCAACACAAAATTTTTCGGGCCCGGCGCAGGCCGCTACAAGAAACCAGGAAATACCATTTGGTGGCTTTGCAGAAGCCGAGTGGTGTTACGACCGGCTAATTTTTGAGCTAGATTTCTTCTGAAATATCCATATGTACATAAGCTTATCTTCGAATTGTAATTAACGATTGTCCAAATATTAAGAAGTAGAGTGGAATTACAGGATTTTGCTTACCTTAACTCACTATTTATATTAATGTTAACCTGTAGTTAAAGTGCGCAGTGTTTAAGATTAACCAGTAGCTAAAGTGCGCAGTGTTTAGGTAAAACGTGTAGAGCGGTATTTTAAATGCACAGCACTACTACATCGATTTTACTTGAAGGTTTGTCTCGAACACATGTGGCGGTATACCACCCGATTAGAAAAGTCCATCCCGGGTGTAGTCCAATGCGGGCTGACAGTCCGATCCGAATGGACCAAGTCCTTGCTGGGTAGCCAGTGTCCATCGCCAGTAGCCAAAGTCTGGACCGGGCGGCCAAAGTCTGCACCGGGCGGCCAAAATCCGGACCGGGCGGCCAAAGTCTGCACCGGGCGGCCAAAATCCGGACCGGGCGGCCAAAGTCTGCACCGGGCGGCCAAAATCCGGACCGGGTGGCCAAAGTCTGTACCGGATGGCCAAAGTCCGGACTGGGTGGCCAAAGTCTCCTCCCAGTAGCCGAGTCACACTCAAGTAGCCAAAGTCCTATGTGGGTGGCTCAAGTCACGGTTGGTCAGCACAAAGTCCGGGACCACTGACCACCTAGGGAACTGGGTAGGCCAAGTCACGGTCGGCCAGCACAAAGTCCGGGACCAGTGACCACCTAGGGAACTGGGTAGGCCAAGTCACGGTCGGCCAGCACAGAGTCCGGGACCAGTGACCACCTAGGGAACTGGTTGGCCGTGCTCCTGTGACATCTGTCTGCACAGTGTGATCAAACTCTTTTGATAGACGCATTAGATACCAACAAATACTACAACAATTTAACCCAAACAATTAGACCCACAAGAATACCCTAAGAAATATCCCTAAGCCGTTATGATTGAAAGTTTGAAAACCATAAAAAATTTTAGGGAAATAATTAGAAGAAAAAGGAACAGAATGAATAAAATTTATAAAAGCAGACAAAACGGCTCTACAGGGTCACCCTGGAGCTCAATAATTCAAAGAGACAAAGTATGGTCACCACCTTTGTTTAAGTCCCAATCAATAACAGAATATAGCACGCAAACGTATGCGGGCGTATGGGTATACGTACAAAAATACGACCGGTCAGCACAGAGATAAACACAAGACTGAATTCATTTTTGAAGTAGGAAGATTTCAGGAAAACAACCAATAGAAATAAAATGATGAAATTTTACTGAATTTTGATTGGCTAAAAATGTTGTCATAAAGGAAGAAAAGTATAGGCCTTTCCAGAAGAAAGGCAGACAGCGCCACCTAGCCAGACAGACAGTCAAATAGGACCGGACACCATCAAACACGAAGATAAAAACCAGTCTCAACAAGAAAACTAACACATATGCATAAACGCACATCTACACTTACAACGCACATCTACACTTACATACGACCCACACATACATACACACCTAGCATTAAATAAAACTCATCCCACAGGGGCAAGACGCAACGGTTTGTTCTGGGTTGTCCTACATCTGGATTGTCCTACACAATTTAATTGGCTGGTGTAGTAGCAAATAAGAATACACATTAAAAGTCGTACATGTCACTGTGAAGGGTCACATTTTCATTTTTACAAAAAGATTCAAATAAAATGTTAGGCTACTTAAATTTGAAATTCGTCAAAATTTCAAATTTGTAGAAATTGCTAAAGCAAAGGAAACTTTTGAATAAATTCTTCAATTTCTGCCAATTCCAAAACACATATATACCGGGATTATGTTAAATTTTAGAAGCTTTTAGGTGGTAATAAAGCAGAGCTTTTGAAAACAGTCGCTAAACTTTGCTTATCATTGCACCTAAATGAAATTTTATCCAAATAATAGCATTTTCAAGTAGATTCTAAAACTTGAAGTTAAAATGTTTCACAATGTCACGAAAGCATTAAAAAGTCATTACGTACATACTCCTTACCGTAGAATACATTTACATTTAAAATTTAAGGAATTACTCAGCTATTGTATACGTGAGACGTCATACTGTAGTTAACACTACCTAGTAGGCGGGCGCAATTAACACGTGCATTTACAAAGAGCCAATCAGCAAGTGTAGGACAATCTAGATGTAGGACAACCCAGAATACGCCGACGCAACGTCTCCACATTACAATAAACGTTACAGAACTAGCGTTCTGAGGAAAGACATCAACAGAACTAGTTTTGTGCGATTTGGGGTTTGGGATATACATAAGACAGTCTGAGGACTTTTAAAAATCCAAAAGTCTTAAACATAATAGGCCGATAGTCTATATCTGGTTTTTGATCGGAAGTAACAAAGACATTGTGGTTTAAAATTAATCTGCCAATCTAATACTACTAAAATGACAGCATGAAAAAATCTGTAAGGAAAATACGGAGGAAAATGTAGTTAACATCTGAGACATTCAAATCTTTCAGCCAGTCCAACCATTCTATTTTCAACAAGATTAGACTGTGCAAAATCACTTCTCTTTCAAGTATGACAATCATTTCCTTAAAACTGCCAATACGCCTTCGTGTTTCGCCTCGCCAAAAAGGAAAGCAGCTGGTGAAAATCCCACAGTTAAAGTTTTTCACAATGGCGAAAATGGGTTGTGCTACCTACACTTGTTCTCCTTTTATCTACTCAAAACAGTTCCACCTAATTAATGCGTGTACATTACATTGTTCAATTCTGACTCCGAAAGTCCGCTTTGCTGCTTTATTCTTCCCTTATACTCCTTGTAATTTTATTATATTTGCAAAAAAGACTGCCTCCGCAAGTCTCCTGGTCCTTTGTCAACTTTAACGAGTAAGAATGATAAGTGAGACCAGATCCCGTTTCCAGCATACGTTTGCTTGGGAAGGTCACCTCCGGCAGCCGAGCTAACCCTCCTACAACTAGCTAACCTGGCAAAAGACAAAAGATTCTGTTGTTGGAAAGTCTGTGGCCGTCAGCTCATTCCCTAAAATTCGTCTCCAGAACATGTCTGCTTTCAACGCATAGTAATACTCAGGCTGTAAGCTATGCCATGCGCCGGTTATTTTTGGTTTTAGTGAGGAAAGTGGGATGCATTTCTTATTGATGTAGGTCTACTTAGCGTTCTGTTCTAATCTTTATTTTGTTAGTAAGGCATTACATTGCATTATGGCATTATATGCATTAGTACATTGCCTATGAACAGCAAACTCCCTGACCTCTACTATGATTGCGCCACGTAGGGGGCATGTGGCCATGACATCACGGTGCAGGAAGAAGGGACCAGCTATGACGGGAGCGCAACCAAAAGAAAAATCTACTGTTTGTCTAGCTACCAGCTTCCCATATAGCTTCCTCGAAGCGCCTATAATGCTCAACACGAGACTTGCAGAACTTGGACTCTGCGCGCTAGCAATTCTTTCCTCTTCTTAAACAATCCAGTGCATTTATCTTCTCCACTACAACAACTACTTGGTCGGTCTCAATTGCCGCTGTTTGGTTTCAGCCAGCACGTTGATGATACATGCTGCTGTCTCATTTGAGTAAGGGCCAAGGAGCTTTAATCTTTAGCTTTAATAACTTTAAAGGTAATCCCAAATGGTTTAAGATGTTCAAGGACTTGGGTCCAAGTTTCACATTCAACTGTCACGATGTTAGGCAAACAAAATTTCAATAAGCGTTAATTGCTTATAGCCAATGGAAGTAATCAGCACTCTTGCGCACATGATACAAAGGATCTTCCATTGCAGTTTCTGTGTATCTCTTGTAGGTTTCAAGCATTGATAGTGGCTACACAAGGAAAGGTCACTGTTGCGTATTACATTTACATTTCCTAACGTATGCTACAAGATAGTATTCATTTAGTACTTAATTTGCATTTGTATTCTTCTATCTCTTGTATTTACTTTAGCTGAATTTTCATGTTTTCAGTTTATGGTTTCTTTTTCCTGAATTTGTTGACATTAAATGCTCCTCTTGTTGTAAAAATCAACCTGGTCAGTTTGACAGAATTTGTCAATTATCCACTTAGCATATTCATTTGCAATGACTTAGACCAATGTAAACAGAGCACACTCAAACCTAAAAAATGGCGAAAACCTACGAAGTAGTTAATCTAGAGTAAGGTGAGCTTCATTCGGTTGCTAAGTCAAGTAAACTAGATTTGAGTTTGGACACTGCACTACAATTTTGTACAATATAAAGAAATTAGTCTGTTCAAGCTTTAATATCTGTTCGCTAAGACAGTGATGGCCTATTAGTGTCGTGACCAGCGCGAAGATTGGTCATGCTGTTGTGAAGTACTGTGTGTGTACCTCTGTAATAAACTATGTTGGACTTCACTAGATGATTGCAAGTAGGTGCTCAGTGTGTGATATCCAGTCCTGGCCAATTGAGAGAAGGTGCGAGAGTACTGTAGGTTAGCGAGTAGATTAAGATAGAATTACTTGTGAGCCCTAAGCGACCGTCCCTAAAGCTGATAGACCAAATACCGCTAGATTTTACTATACCAAATACAAAATGCTCACACTAACTTTGGAATAGACATACACGACTAATATAAAATACAAGAAGGGGGCACAGTAAGCAGGTGCAAAGTACACAAGGGAGGGCGTTACCCAACTCCCAAATACCTAAACCTTGCCCAACGACTCCTACCCACTAGTAAAATCGCCCATCCCCGACACTGTTGACACTCCAACTGAACTTAAGCCTACACTTTTCTCACTTATATATGCTTTGTGCTACGGGCGTAACTAGCCCAAAAGAAATCACTTTCATCATTCATGAATAAAACAATTATCGAAATAGTTCAAAGTTATATGGTTTCATCAAGTAGAATATACTTTACGTCACACATATGAAGATAGCACTACGTGTAATTTTCAGTGCTGCGCTGCTGCGCAGCTAGCTACTAGTGCCATGATGGGTAATATCCCACAAAATACCCCCTCTTTTCCGCCGCCGGCCCCCCGCGCGGCGATCAATACGGGTGCCACACAACGTTAAACAATGGTAAAACTGGGTTACATTAGTTTTGGACGTCCAAGTAGTAGTTTTAGAGATAAAACGCGAATTAGACCTAGCTAAGACTAAAAGTGGAGCCAAACGATCCCCACAGCCTGCGAACTACGCGGCTCACAGACGAGTTCAGACTGACGCTTCGGGCTGACACTGGGTAAAACTGTGTCGGCTGTGACCGAAACTAAACACGAAACCAACTTGGACAGACAAGACAAACAAACTAAACGACTGACTAAACTAGACGATTGACGACTTTTGAGAGATAACCACATACATTTTGAAAAACAGTACAACTAGACACCCGTATGGACCCCCACGCGGAAGGCCGAACAGACAGAAAAGACAGAGTACAACGGGGACACTACTCACCAGGGAACCCATCCCAACAAATACAAACCCCGCGGAAGAAACCCGACGAAAATTCTATAAAAGATAACAAGTATAATGAATTACTAGCGGTTTATTATGCATAGGGGATAAGGTCAACACAAAAATCAGTAGAAATGTAGAAACAAAAATTAAAGGCAAAACAATAAGGCAAACTCTTAGATGCCAAAACATGGCCAAGAAGAAAACAAGCTACCAGAAAATAGCTACCAAACATATATGTAGGGAGCGCCCAAACGAAAAAACCAGTACTCAAAATTTAAGGGAACCCTCCCTATATGTAATAACAAACATCAGGAGAACAAGAAACCCCCCCGCTATACACGCAGAGAGATGGAATGCAAAATCACAACAAACAAAAATATATGGGGAGATGGAAACGTCCTAGGCGTGCCAAGGGAAAGGACCACGACTTCACAAGGGTGCAACCAGGCAGACCAGAGCACACCGGGAGCTCACAGACAATATACACAGGTTCGGAATAGAACCCACCCAAAATAGTCCAAAATGGCAAAAGCCAGACAAGGTCCAAAGCAAGAAGGGCGCACATGACCCACAAAAAACAGTACATAAAATAGTCAACCGGGATTCTGACAAGACCCGGGAAGAACCAAGTAGGCCAAGCGCGGCCACACAGCAGTAGTAGAGGCCAGGAGGCCAAGATATAGGTGTGAGGGCCAGACCCCACCACAAAGCAAAGGTCAGAAACAGAGTCAAAGATAACAGCTGGCCTGACAAAAGAATGGAACTGGCCCAGCGGAACTGCCAAGCAGGGCAATCCACCCCAAATACAGAAGAAGCAATCCAGCTCCCGACCACACCGCTGCCGCAAAACCGGCCCCGACCAACGCCACTAGGCTTCCGGGCGCATCCAGACCAGAGAAAACAAAGGCCCTGCTCCATGCTAGCATCCATCGTGGGAGGCACGCCTGGCACAACTGGGGGTATGGGATCCGTACAAGAAAACAACCATCACCTAAACACAAAAGCAAAAATTAAAGTACTGTAGATAAAGCAATACCAGTATAGAATCAATGCGAAAACAAGAAACAAAACAGATTGACAAAGCACAACACAGATATTATAAAGCCCCTCAACTGTAGGATGGTCGCAGCGGTGTGAGTACCCCAAAGATGACCCAGTTTTAGGTAACAACCTTTGGAGACCCACACCACGGCGAAGACTCGAAAACTGTAAAATACTAGTCAAATGCAGAAAGATAAGAAACAGGAGTCTGGGGGGAACGGTTCACTTCGTGTCCCAGTCTTAGGTCAACAAAGCGACTCGCCCGCCCCAGAACCCCTTTAACCGTACGGTAAGTAAGTAGAAACACGCAAAATGTTAAATGTGCACGAGCAAACAAGAAACGAAACAAAAATCAACAGATCAAAAGGAAATTTTCCAGAATAAAATTTAATCGAAGAAGGAGACCCCTGAGGTCATCATAGAAACATTTAATAATCAAGGAAAGATAAACAAAAATTTCAGAAAATCAGCTCGGGCACTAGCGAAATTTTAAGAGAATTTCCATATACACGGGGCTGCCAAACAACAACAACACACAACAACGCCTTCCTACACGTTTTCTGCCTCAACCGCCCTGACCTCCTGCACGCGGTGGTCTGCTCGCATTGCCTTAACCAGATCTGGCAGATCGGAAAACAGTTCACTCCGTAAAACCATCCAACCATCCAACCAACCAATGTGGAGCTTGCCCATCCAATTTTGATGGGGGGCCGCAGGAGTTGGATTTAAACACGACAAATGCGCATAATCCTGAGGCCCCATGTGCAGGAGCCTGGCCTGCGACTTGCCAATGCCCCAATACGGATTGTCAGAGGCCTCAGCGATAATGCGAACCCCCGTGGATGCTAACCATTCACGGTACGATGGACAAACTTGGGCCTTTGCTCGAATAACATCAAGCATAACGAATGCTCTCACATGGACTTTGGGATGTTCCCAAAAGCGACGGAACGGAACTGACTGATCAAACCAGCCCCTAGTATAATGCTTAGACCCTTGCATAGCCTGAAACGGGCAACGCCGTGAGGCCAGGTAGCGAGCCGACTCAGGCAGACAGTGCCAATAGTCGGTCTTACGATGATGGTAACCGGTCTCCGAAAAACGATATTCATGGCCATAGATCTTCAAATAGGGGCTATGGCCCGGCTCATCAATATCCGGAATACGGTGCATATTAGAAGCCACCATACGTTCGCCAAAGAACGGGACCACCACGCCGTAATCTTCGGCCTGACCAGGTTGCATGGCCTCGTGGGCGAGCGACTCCTCTATAATCGCCTGAACCTTCTTTTCTAAAAACTTAGACTTTTTTGTCCAAGTCTCGATCATTTTACGCAAAGGTTGAAACCGAAACAAAGATGGATAAATGTAGAAAAACGGGTAAAGCTGGGCAATTGCGGCCACTTTGGCACACGATTCCAGCGCAGCTTTCCCAACTAGTTCTATCCCCGGAAAGACCAAGACCCCTTCCCGAGCCAAAGGCGGGAACCGCAAGGTGGCCTGCCAGAAATCAGAACGCTCGGGTTGGATACGAAGTTTGTCGTACCCTGGAGGGGTAGGAGTGGGGTGCGTCTCAAAGGACACATGCGCCCCCGGAATCAACTGATTCAGCTCCTCAAGGTAGTCGTCAAGTGCTGAAGAAGGAACAGCAAACGGTGAGGCCTGCCCACGAAGCCATGTATCCCAGTAGGCGAACGTATGTACAAAATACGGATTTAGAGCAGAACAGCCCGAAATGGCCTGGAACGGTGGAAGCTCCGCATACTGCCAATACCGATCCGCATACAGACGGAACGGGACAGCCAGGTCAGAGACCGCCAGAAGCTGGGCCACCGACTGCCGAACCCAAGGGTCCAGACGCTGAGGTCCCAGAAAGGGTGGGGTACCCGCCATCCTATCCGATGGGAGACCATACCGGTCCTCACCCGGGTGGATATGATACGGGTCAGCCCCATCCATAAACTGTGGCCTTTCCCGCGGATTCGCAACCGGCGGGTTTCCTTCAAAGACCGTATCTTCTGGGTCGACGAAATACTTCGGAAAATCCGCATGCAAATAGGTTGAAGACCCCTGGTACGGAATAGCACCTAACCCTTGAATCGGCTGGGGCAGGCGAGCAGAAGAGCCCGCCTGCCGCAGAGCCTGCGACCAAATCGGGGCTAACTGTGCAACTGTTTGCATCGGAGGACCCTGCTGCAAGCGCGGAGGGTCAACGTTAGCACCCTCAAGCAGGATAGGTAGTTCCAGCCCCGGGCGAGAGACTCCAGGGGCACTAAAAGGTGTACAATCAAAAGAGAAAAATCCAAAGCCCGCTGGGGATGAATCAGCCAACAAAATTATACCCAACTCGTTTGTGGGAGCAGGAATTAGCGTCAGCAGGTACTGTGGATCCGCCATGACGTTGCAGACAACCACCTGTGGTTCACCCAAACTTTGCTGTCCTGCTTCCACCGCAGCAGAAATACCAGACATCGGTGTAGGCCCAGATGTTAGGGGGCCCGAACTTACTGGTGGTAGTCCCGAAGTTGTCGTAAGAAGACCCGAGCTTGTCGGAGCAGTGCCCGGACTTGTCGAAGCAGTGCCCGAACTTGTCGGGGCAGAGCCCGAACTTGTCGGGACACAGACCGAACTTGTCGGGGCAGAGCCCGAACTTATCGGGACAGTGCCCGAACTGATCGGGACAGTGCCCAAGCTTGTCGGGACAGTGCCCGAACTTGTCGGGACAGAGCCCGAACTTATCGGAACAGTGCCCGAGCTTGTCGGGACAGTGCCCGAACTTTGGACTAAGGTCCGCACAGGAGAATCCACGGTTCCTAAAAGTTCGGTAGGCTCCTCCAAAGTCACTATCACCGTTGATGGAGGTGCTTGATGGTCAGAATCACCTGAAAGAAACGCCTGATCTGCCGCAGAGGGCGTTGTATCCATTTCAGTCCATGAGGAAGCTTCCTGTTGAGCCAACCGAGCCTGATGCTGTCGGGTAAGTGGCCTATTTGTAGCTGGAGCTGAAAAATCGCCACGCCCAATACCGCGTCGGCCGCCCTGATTACTGCTGGACTGGGAAGAAAAACGACCCCGGGGCGAACGAGAACGCGCTGCCCCAGAACGAGAATTTGAGCGGGGCCGGAGGGCATAGGGAGAAACCGAATCACCTGACTCCACACCGGCGGGGTTCGCCCCGGACACGGTGATAGGAGCCCCAGGCGAGGATGAGAAGGCGGGGTCAACCCCCCTCACTTCTACCCTCGGCCCAGGCGGTGACCGGAATCCCAATGAAGCCTCCGTGGACCCACTATTATCCACCACTTCCTCTGCGCCGATGGTCACATTTGCCGCAACCATTTCAGCTGCCGGCAACTGCTGCAAGTAGGCAACCTCCTGGTCCAAAGACCCTGCCAAACGCGCTCGCTTTACTGTGCTCGTGTCCACTACAATCCCTTCTGGTTCTTCCTGCTGTTAAAATGCTGCCTCCTCTTCTTCCTGATCCGCCGCTGCGCTCGCCGCAGCCCTAGATGCCTTAGACGGGCGACTAGGAATAGACTCGGTGCTGTCACCATGCAGCCGTGTTGGGCATGCATGGCATGAAAGCGCTGACACCCACAGTTCATGTGTCATCCAATCATGAAAAGGTAAGGGCTGCGTAAGCGGGCGCTCCGGACGCGAAATAAGCATTGGCTTCCAGATAGTAGTAGGAAGCGCGCCCGGAACAAGCGACGGATCTGGGAGATGCGACAAGGCATGTGTCCCCGGAGTCAGAGGAGGTGGAGCGAATTTACCCGTGGTAGTAAGATCAGATTTCGAAGGCTTAACTGGCGCGGACTTAGCTGCCTGAGATGTCCCTGGCTGGTCCAGCTGCACTTCCGGTTTCTTCCCTGACGTTTGTTTCACAGGTTCCCCCAGACAGTTCCTGAGGCACTTCATGGTATCAGGGCCCCAACAAACACTAAGGGCCTTATAGGTCCGTAGCCACTGAAATTCGGAAACCCCAAATTCCTGGTCGAAATGAATATATCGCTGCACCACCAGTATTACGTCCCGGACATCTGTTGCCCCGTAGTGCAATTCCTCCAATGTAGGAAACGGCTGAAGTCTTCTGGAGGAAGCTGCCTTACACATGCTTTGCGGATACTGCAAAATTTCTCTCTGATACCATGAGAGACGAATATCCACACGTTTATGCAACGGTAGAGGAATTTGCTGGTTGTTCTCATTGCGCCACTTATACGGGCCCCTGGTATCCACTGGAGACCTCTGCTGCATCGGATGATCCGGAAGACGCGCACTAATACGCAAGATCTGTGGCTGAATGGCGGGCATCTATGCCCAAGGCCCCTAACAAGCGCCGGACGTCGGCCAGAGGGTTCAGACCTAACAGGGGGTAGGAGGTGTTATAGAAAAGGGGGGCCAGCAAATACTGAAATAATCCCAAGATCGATACTGAAGAAATAAAACATACAATGGGATCAAATAGATACCCACTGAGATAGGGTCCTGTTTTGGATTTGTAGGGTGGACCTGATCAAGCCGAGAATGAAACAAATGCAACTTTTCAGGGTAGGGGATAGCAATTTGAATCAGGGACAAGGTACGGTGGGGAGGAATCCCCAAGAACCCTCTGAGCGACACGCCTTCCTGATCCCACGCCAAAAATCCTGCCTTTTCTGCAGCTTCAATCCAAATAGGGACAGACCGGATCAATTGGTCAATTGACGTAACTACTGTGGTAGCCTTAGCCAGAGAATGAGGAAACCCCGTTTTCTGCGAAATGTGGCGAATGTATGCCGAATACTGAGACTGATCAATTTGATCGCAAAAAGTGAAAAATTCTGGGGGGTGCACGGACAAATTTTCCAAAAGAGTTTCGCGCGAAATGAACGGAATAGCCTCACCCCCAAAGTCCTCCGGAAGCTCCAAAGGCTCCGGTCTGTCCTCTGCGGACGACCGAGAAACAGCCGCCCCACTTTGAGGCTGCAGTTCACGCCAACTACCCCCAACAGTTTCTAGTTGCGTACGTACAGAACGCACGGAACGTTTCACAGCATCAGAATCACTTTTTGAAGTCTTGCGAGACATTTTCCAAAGAAAGTTCAAGATTGAGTTTTAGCTCAAGAAAACACCAAAAGTTTCTAGGTAAGCTAGGAAGGAAAAGTTATACCAATTTTACATCAAAAGATCCCAACACAAACGAAAGAAAAATCTAGCTAGAAAAGAAACGACCTGTGAAAATGATCCAGTAAAATTTTGCCACCACACCGAAAAGACTGAAAAGCAGGACCAAGAACAGAAAGAGCCCAAAGGAACCTAAACAGTAAGTGCAAACATAAAACAGACATAAGAATAAAAACCCTCAGAAATGTATACGTACAGTAGTGACACGAGCGTTGTTTTGTGCTATAGTGAGGTAGAGAAGAAAAACCCGTTAAGATGTATACGTATATGTGTTATGAGCGTTGCTGTGCAGTATAGCGGGGCAGCCCGCATGTATATGGAATTACAACAAAAATATCAAAAAAACGAGATAAGAGAAGCAGGAATATAAAAGCCGAACCAAAAATTTTCAATAAAAAATTTTGTCATCAAAAGGAAATGTAAGATATAAAAACTCAAGTATAAACTGGAAAAATACCAAGATGCAAGTTATAGAAAATCAAGACCTGTGGCCACCTGAAATAAAGAATTATATTCAGTGAAACGAGGCAAAAAACTAGGGTTATGAAAAGAATTTGGGGGATGTCGAACCGGAGCAGAAAAATAATGACGGCATGGATCGTAATGTGCCATAACAGGTACCGGAGGCGCCGAATCTAACCTACGTTGAATAGCCACTTTAATGCATGCGTCAAAATGTTTAGCACAAAGTGTTCCCTCACTTTAGGCTAATCTGCGTTCCCTCATATGCTACTTTAATTATTTGTCGTAAGCAAATGTGTGTAGAATAAGTAATGCGAGTGATAAATGCTAGCAACACCTAGGCTTACTTTAAGACAAGCCTACCTTTGACCTGCATGAGTTTCATTAAAAATAGTAAGAGTGTGAAGCAGGCGCCTGCTCTCTTTCAAGTAACTCACTTAATGCGAGTACGTAGATTATGTACACAGTTTAATAATTTAAGTTGGGTAACTGAAGATGCGAACATCACTTTAAACTACGCTAAAGGAGGTAGCTTATGATTAAACTACGCAGGCTGTAAACATTTTGAGTACGTTATTAAATGATACGCCTGCTGTTGTTTCCTTAGCGAATAGTATTATTCTTATTCCGTTGTTTTTTCAGGGAATCTGGCTACAATGTGACTACTTTGTGGCTGCAATGTGTCTACGTCTATGCAACCACGAGTCAACTATAGGAACGATTAAGGACAACGGAATGCTAAGAATGAATTTTCTACAGAGAAGAAAATGATGATACACTGTTTTTGTCATAAATACATTGTTTCATTATTGAACACATTGTGCGTAATCAATGTTCGTCTATTAAATCAGAATGGCAGACTGGTTAATTACTTCGCGGTTCAAGCAAGAGGGCGTAACTGTATTTTAATTGACCATAACTAACGAAACTAAGGTTCGCTTAATTCCTGAGTATAGACAATAAATGCAGCTAGATTAATAGAAAATATAGCAAGAGGCTTCACCTTTGTTTAAACCGAATCACCATGATACATGGAATGTATCTGGGTATAACTACAAATCTAGTAGAAAGCATAATTCGAATGGATTAATTGTTCGCGCTCTGTTGTTGTCTGTATTTACAAGTTTTAGGTAGTGCTGTTTCAGTAGCCGATTTTAGTTTAAGTTTCAGTTTCAGTCGGCGGACCAATATAGACAGTCTCTCTTACAGCAATGTTAACAAAATCGAAGCTCAAATCTTAAAAATTTCAAGATTTAAGGAAAGACTGAAACTAGTTTCAGCCCGCGTTTCAGTCTTAATGCCCGATATAGTTTCCGTTTCAGTTTCAGTCGGCTGCATAAAAATGTTTCAGTTTCAGTCGGCTGCATAAAAATGTTTCAGTTTCAGTTTCAGCTTCAAGTGTCCATGTTTCTTCAAGTTTCTCTATTAAAGGAGCATTTTGGAAGTTATGTAAGCCTCGTGAGACCGCACCTTTCATTAGGGGCAGTTACGTTCGAATATGTCCAACTGAAGTTTCAAAGCAGTGCTGAAGTTGAACCCTAATTCCTCTTCTTTCTACACCCCCCCCATCAATCCCTCCACTGAAGTTGCAAGCCTCGTGAGACCGCACCTTCCTTTAGGGGCAGTTACGTTAGAATAGGTCCGACTAGGTTCGAATGTGTCCGACTAAAGTTACAAAGCCGTGCCGAAGTTGCAAGCCTCGTGATACCGCACCTTCGATTATGGGTGGTTACGTTCGAATATGTCCAACTGAAGTTTCAAAGCAGTGCGTCTATCAAAAGAGTTTGATCACACCGTGTTGACAGAAGTCACGTTTTTGTCCATCTCAAACTCGCACTAGCACAAAGTCCGGGACCAGTGACCACCTAGGGAACTGGGTAGGCCAAGTCACAGCTGTTCAGCACAAAGTCCGGGACCAGTGACCACCTAGGGAACTGGGTAGACCAAGTCACAGTTGTTCAGCACAAAGTCCGGGACCAGTGACCACCTAGGGAACTGGGTGGCCAAAGTCACATCTGTTCAGCACAAAGTCCGACTTCAGTAGCCGACAGTCCGGTTCCGTCAGCCAAAGTCTGTTACCAGTGGCCAAAGTCTGTTCCAAGTGGACAAAGTCTGTTCCCAGTGGACAAAGTCTGTTCCGAGTGGACAAAGTCTGTTCCCAGTGGACAAAGTCTGCCGCCAGTGGACAAAGTCTGCCGCCAGTGGACAAAGTCTGCTCCCAGTAGACAAAGTCTGTTCCCAGTGGACAAAGTCTGTTCCCTGTGGACAAAGTCTGTTTCCACTGGACAAAGTCTGTTTCCACTGGACAAAGTCCGCGATGAGTGGATAAAATCAAATATGGTTCCAATACATTCGAATTAGTAGTTACTATGCTGATTGCAACTAGTTGGTCAGTTAATATGCTGATTGCAAGTAGTTGGTCGTTTAAATGTAGGCGACTGCTCATTGCAAATCGTTTATATTGTACTGGCTTATCTTTTCCGCGGCTGGTGCTCACTACACGTGGCTGGTGCTAACTACAATAAGCTTATCCTGGATATGGTTATCGTATTATCATAAATTGATCAAACTAGTCATAGCGTTCAGCTTAGAATTACGTTTAAGAATTGGCCGTTCGCGACGGCTCTACAAAAACTGCCAAACGTATCGCAGCGTTCAGCTTAGAATGCTTAGATTAACCGAGTTGTTCCATTTTTCTGTGTTTAGAGTCAATCAGCTTCTATTTTCTGTATCATATATTTGTCTTATCGTATTATCATAAATTTGTCTACACTACAATGGTAATCGTATTATCATAAAATGATCAACCTAGTCACACCGTTCAGCTTAGAATTACGTTAAGAATTGGCCGTTCGCGACGGCCCCACAAAAAATGCCAAACGTGTCGCTGCGTTCGGCTTAGGATGCTTAGATTGCCTTTGGCACTTCGATCACCGGTACAGATCGAACCGAGTTGTAGCTAATTCCCCTATATATTAATTATGCATTTTATGCTGATCAGGTTCCATTTTTCTGTGTTTAGAGTCAATCAGCTTCCATTTTCTGCACTGCAATATCGTATTATCATAACTTTGTCTGCACTGCAATGGTTATCGTATAATCATAAATTGATCGAACTAGTCACAGCGTTCAGCTTAGAATTACGTTAAGTAGATAGCTTTTGGTGTTGCGTTTTGCGGTTTTTCTGACGACTAGTTGTTCATAACTGAATCGTAAAAATTGGCTCCAAGGTTTCTGCATTTTTGCCATTCTTATATTTCGTGTTACACCATTTTTAGGTTGCAGGCGTCTGTTTCCAAATCGTGACTGTACTGTAGTGACAGTCACCAAACCTGCTACTTATAATTTTCAAAAGTTCACAGTTATCTAACGCTTTGTCGGTACCTTATTAATGAATGTTTTGTTTCGTGTTTTGAGATTTCGTTATAGTTTTCATCAAGTTGTTTTTAGCTACACGTTTCGCCGGTTTCGCCTTAATGACTGTATGACTTTATTCATAATGGGCAGTAAATTGGTATTTTCGAATGAGGTCCATAAAAATTTCTGTATTTTCAGTTTTAATTTCAGTTTTTCATTGTATCAGCGTCATTTCCTTTGAAAGCAATTTGGTTTTCCGTCATTGAAGTTTAGCTTAAAACTTTCTACAATTTTCAGTTACGCTTTTTATTGAAACCTGAATTTACCGTAAATGCGGCTGTTTTTTGCTAAACTTAGCGATCGATCAAATTGTTTAATTGTTAGTTGTACTCTCTGACCAGTGATCAATTTGTGGTTACGTATGCAACTGTTTGACAATGTGGTTCGCGAGTATTGAATTTTTGGTATTTGCCTTAAGTGCACTTTCTGTTCTTTATTTTGTTGCGATTCGTTAAATAAAGCTGTTTTGTATTAGGTTAGGTAGGGTTAGTTAGGGTTGTTCCGATGAGAAATTGACCAAGCCCGGGCCGCACCATTAGTCCCAGACTCGTAAACTGAGCCTGGCAGTCACCATGAGCCAGGCCGGCCCTGTGAGACGGAGAGGCCCGGAAGACCGGTGGGCCCGGGCTCTAAAACCGGGCCGGGCCCAACACAAAATTTTTCGGGCCCGGCGCAGGCCGCTACAAGAAACCAGGAAATACCATTTGGTGGCTTTGCAGAAGCCGAGTGGTGTTACGACCGGCTAATTTTTGAGCTAGATTTCTTCTGAAATATCCATATGTACATAAGCTTATCTTCGAATTGTAATTAACGATTGTCCAAATATTAAGAAGTAGAGTGGAATTACAGGATTTTGCTTACCTTAACTCACTATTTATATTAATGTTAACCTGTAGTTAAAGTGCGCAGTGTTTAAGATTAACCAGTAGCTAAAGTGCGCAGTGTTTAGGTAAAACGTGTAGAGCGGTATTTTAAATGCACAGCACTACTACATCGATTTTACTTGAAGGTTTGTCTCGAACACATGTGGCGGTATACCACCCGATTAGAAAAGTCCATCCCGGGTGTAGTCCAATGCGGGCTGACAGTCCGATCCGAATGGACCAAGTCCTTGCTGGGTAGCCAGTGTCCATCGCCAGTAGCCAAAGTCTGGACCGGGCGGCCAAAGTCTGCACCGGGCGGCCAAAATCCGGACCGGGCGGCCAAAGTCTGCACCGGGCGGCCAAAATCCGGACCGGGCGGCCAAAGTCTGCACCGGGCGGCCAAAATCCGGACCGGGTGGCCAAAGTCTGTACCGGATGGCCAAAGTCCGGACTGGGTGGCCAAAGTCTCCTCCCAGTAGCCGAGTCACACTCAAGTAGCCAAAGTCCTATGTGGGTGGCTCAAGTCACGGTTGGTCAGCACAAAGTCCGGGACCACTGACCACCTAGGGAACTGGGTAGGCCAAGTCACGGTCGGCCAGCACAAAGTCCGGGACCAGTGACCACCTAGGGAACTGGGTAGGCCAAGTCACGGTCGGCCAGCACAGAGTCCGGGACCAGTGACCACCTAGGGAACTGGTTGGCCGTGCTCCTGTGACATCTGTCTGCACAGTGTGATCAAACTCTTTTGATAGACGCACAGTGCTGAAGTTGCAAGCCTCGTGAGACCGCACCTTCCATTAGGGGCAGTTACGTTAGAATATGTCCGACTAAAGTTTCAAAGCCGTGCCGAAGTTGCAAGCCTCGTGAGACCGCACCTTAGATTTTTGGCAGTTAAGTTCGAATGTGTCTGACTAAAGTTACAAAGTCGTGCCGAAGTTGCAAGCCTCGTGAGACCACACCTTCGATTATGGGTGGTTACATTCGAATATGTCCAACTGAAGTTTCAAAGCAGTGCCGAAGTTGCAAGCCTCGTGAGACCGCACCTTCGATTAATGGGTGGTTACGTTCGAATATGTCCAACTGAAGTTTCAAAGCAGTGCTGAAGTTGCAAGCCTCGTGAGACCGCACCTTCCATTAGGGGCAGTTACGTTAGAATATGTCCAACTGAAGTTTCAAAGCAGTGCTGAAGTTGCAAGCCACGTGAGACCGCACCTTCCATTAGGGGCAGTTACGTTAGAATATGTCCGACTAAAGTTTCAAAGCCGTGCCGAAGTTGCAAGCCTCGTGAGACCGCACCTTAGATTTTTGGCAGTTAAGTTCGAATGTGTCTGACTAAAGTTACAAAGTCGTGCCGAAGTTGCAAGCCTCGTGAGACCACACCTTCGATTATGGGTGGTTACATTCGAATATGTCCAACTGAAGTTTCAAAGCAGTGCCGAAGTTGCAAGCCTCGTGAGACCGCACCTTCGATTAATGGGTGGTTACGTTCGAATATGTCCAACTGAAGTTTCAAAGCAGTGCTGAAGTTGCAAGCCTCGTGAGACCGCACCTTCCATTAGGGGCAGTTACGTTAGAATATGTCCAACTGAAGTTTCAAAGCCGTTCCGAAGTTGCAAGCCTCGTGAGACCGCACCTTCGATTAATGGGTGGTTACGTTCAAATATGTCCAACTGAAGTTTTAAAGCAGTGCTGAAGTTGCAAGCCTCGTGAGACCGCACCTTCCATTAGGGGCAGTTACGTTAGAATATGTCCGACTGAAGTTTAAACTGTAAAGGAGCGCTGCGGAAGTTGCAAGCCTCAGGAAGGCCGCACCTTCGACAAGGGACATTAGTGGATGTTTAAAACACTGTCATTTTTACTGAAGAATTCATATTCCGAAGATCTTTAAACAAGCAAGACATAATACTCTTTTAACAGAGAAGGCAGACAGACAAATTAGTCAGCAAGACAAGCAACAGGCACAATCTGATGATAAAAATGACAAAACAGTCAACAAAGGCAACAATGACAAAACAGTCAACAAAGGCAAACAAGAAAGGGATGACAGGCAAGACATAACTAATAATAAATGTCACAAACAAAAGAATTAATAAGAAAAACAACTAAACTTTGTAAATCTAACTTTGTACTGCAGAATTCATCGAGATAAATAAACAAGCAGGACAACTTAAAATTTCAACAGAACATGAACCAATTTCCTTAGAATAACCTTTACCCTATTTGCCAAGATGTGAGTTCAGTGAAAGTTAGGCAGTGGTCCTTTTGGCAAATGTTATTCGAATTGGCTAAAGCAATACTGATTAGATGCACATGCTACTGATTAAATAAACAAATTAGTCAACTGATTGGTGACTCCTTCGAATTCGCTGAACAGCAATACAAACATGAAGCGTATCGTCTTCACCGCAGCATTTCAAGACAAGTCAAAACGACGGAAAAACCACAAAATGTAAAAACAGCATGGGTTAGTTTACAAGAATCATTATTAATATCAAAGCAAGAATGTCAAAATGTTGTACAGAAATTAATCCCAACCGTATTCGGCCTTGGCCTCGGCCTCCATGAAAGGGAAAGCCTTAAACAGCAAATTAACAAAAAACGATTCAGACATATGGGCGTGAGTATATTTACCACTAATATAAGGAGTATACATTATTACAAACCGAATCCTATGCATAGGTAAAACAACTTCACGGCTATACAAAAGTGGAATACGTACTTCGTTGTCAATAAAAAAGAAATAATCAGTATCATAATACACTACTGTCACAGTCGACAGATTGAAGTCAATTTGTTTGACTGAGGCAAGCCAAACCGACTTCTTTCTTCTTGTATAGAAAGGATAGTAACTGGGATCGGTCACCACAGCCATACACTCACAGTCCAGGTCATCCAAACCGGTAAACGTTTTAGCATATTCATCGTCGTACATGCCATAAACCCATTCCACCAGCCGCACTGTAAAGAATTTGCGGACAACGTTGCTGGAGCGTTAAGGAATTCAACAGGAAGTTAAAGGAAACCCGACGAATCGGTGGGCGGACAAGCAGAGATTGGGAATTGACCATATCGGCATCTGAACTGCCTCCACCATCGGTCTGTCTAGGGTTAGGATGCGTAGTTTGGACCGGTGACGGAGGAGACGTGGAGACTGAAGGGCAAGGGTCCACCGAAGGCAGAACTGTTTCAGGAGGTGGCACCGGAGAAGGCACAGCAGATACATAGCCGTCGACAACAGTCGACAACGTCGAAATAACCTCTTCAAACCAGAAATCAGGCAGCTGGCTCTCGATCGGCTTTCTGCCTAAAATATTAAAAACATCAGCCGATATTATGATTACAGAATTATATTGACAAACGCAGAGTTGCAAGAAAATCAGGCTCAACTTGAGTTATAGAGATGTAACTCTCCCTTGCGTTTACATTCCTGAAGGGCAACATGAACAGATCTATAGAGCAACAAAGACGACTATGTGTAATGCATGTATGTTGTTGTGAAACAGAATGATAATAATATCGCCCTCCTAAGGCAAAAATGCATGCAATAGGAAAGGACAGGTAAAAATATTAAACCATATCAACAAAAATTGGTACCGTATCCGTGTGCTGGCCCGCAGAAGGCTGAACAGGATCAGTTGGTTGGACCGGTTGGACTACAGGAGGAGAGCTCACTAGACTAAACGCAGGTGGACAGCGCCAAAGACCAGACACCAAAAGACCGGACAAAGACGGGCCGGGCTCAGGAAGTCCGAACACAGGCGTATCGGACACTGGAGCCGGACAGCTCACCACAGGGTCCACCACAGGGTCCACCACAGGGTTCCCGGACTAAGGAGCCAGAGAGGACACCACAGGAGGACCAGACACGGGTGGACCGGGCACCAAAAGACCGGACACAGACGGACCGGGCACAGGAAGTCCGAACACAGGCGTATCGGACACTGGAGCCGGACAGCTCACCACAGGGTCCACCACAGGGTTCCCGGACTCAGGAGCCAGAGAGGACACCACAGGAGGACCAGGCACGGGTGGACCGGGCACCAAAAGACCGGACACAAGAGAATCGGAGAGATGGGGATCCTTCATGCTAGATATCAGGATAGCCACATCCTCAGGCCTAATTGGAGTGCGAGTATCCTAAAATAATAGCAATTTTTGAAGATATTAGGTAGAAGATTAGGTAGAAATCGAAAAATGTAGAAGATAAATCAAGCTTAATTTTAACCGACTTCAAGGTAGAAGTTGCAAGCTGGAAGCCGCACCTTCGATTAGGTAGAAACAGAAAACTGTAGAAAATAAATCAAGCTCAATTTTAACCGACTTCAAGGTAGAAGTTGCAAGCTGGAGGCCGCACCTTCGATTAGGTAGAAACAGAAAAATGTAGATGATAAACCGTGTTCAAGGTAGAAGTTGAAAGCTTTAGAGACCCCACCTTCGACTGTGAGAAATGGAAAGATTTAAGTCAAGTTTATTTTTAACCGGGTTCAAGCAGAGGCCGCACATATATTCCGATAAAAACTACCCAGGAAAGGCAAAAATATTAAACCAAATTAACAAAAATTGGTTACCGTATCCGTGTGCGGGTCCGCAGAAGGCTGAACAGGATCAGTTGGTTGGAACGGTGAAGATAGAGCCGGTGCATAGTCGTGCATTTTCGAAATAAAAGCGTTTGTTTTAATTAAATTGCTTAGAATTATCTTGTGGTTAGACAACTTGACAAATAAATAGGAATTTGACGCATGTCACATTGGCGAAAATAACAGGGCCTTGAAGGAGTCATTTAAGTGGCTGTAAATGTGGCGTCAATATGAGCCCGAGAAAGCGAGCTGCTCATATTAAGCATTTAAATCTTGTCTTTTAGACATCTAAATGCTGGCTCATATTAAGCATTTTGAATCTTGTCTTCTACCCATTTAGATGCTGGCTCATATTAAGTATTTTAACTCTTGTCTTTTACGTATTTAAATGCTGCCCTTAGCTCATATTGCATTTTACATGCGACTGCAAGGAGCATTTTTCCTACTTGTCTTCTTCCATTTTTGGTATTGTTGTAGAGTACGTGGCAGCATATTCGATCTCATTCTGACCCACACAGGACCCACCCACCGCTGTTTTTGGGGACTTTTCCCAACGTTGACCCTGGCCGAGAAACCACGAGCGCCATGCAGCCCGAGGGTCACATTCGTCGGTTTCGGCAATATGCCCATTGAAACGAGCGTAGTCGATTTACTATATATGCCCCCGACAAAAACGCCGAAAAACGCTGTTTTAGACCGTTCGACCAGTGGTCAATGGGTCCCCTAGGCCGTAGTGACCACTGGTCACTTCCATCGGTTTCGGCAATATGCCCATTGAAACGAGCGTAGTCGATATAATATATATGCCGCCGAAAACGCAGTTTTAGGCCATTTGACTAGCGGTCAATAGGCCCCCGAGGCCATAGTGACCAGTGGTCACTTCCATCGGTTTCGGCAATATGCCCATTGAAACGAGCGTAGTCGATGTACTATATATGCCCCCGACCGAAACGCCGAAAAACGCTGTTTTAGGCCATTTGACCAGTGGTCAATAGGCCCCCGAGGCCATAGTGACCAGTGGTCACTTCCATCGGTTTCGGCAATATGCCCATTGAAACGAGCGTAGTCGATTTACTATATATGCCCCCGACAAAAACGCCGAAAAACACTGTTTTAGGCCGTTTGACCAGTGGTCAATGGGTCCCCTAGGCCGTAGTGACCACTGGTCACTTCCATCGGTTTCGGCAATATGCCCATTGAAACGAGCGTAGTCGATATACTATATATGCCCCCGACCAAAACGCCGAAAAACGCTGTTTTAGGCCGTTTGACCAGTGGTCAATGGGTCCCCTAGGCCGTAGTGACCACTGGTCACTTCCATCGGTTTCGGCAGTATGCCCATTGAAACGAGCGTAGTCGATATACTATATTTGCCCCCGACCAAAACGCCGAAAAACGTGTTTTAGGCCATTTGACCAGTGGTCAATAGGCCCCCGAGGCCATAGTGACCAGTGGTCACTTCCATCGGTTTCGGCAATATGCCCATTGAAACGAGCGTAGTCGATATACTATATATGCCCCCGACCAAAACGCCGAAAAACGCTGTTTAAGGCCATTTGACCAGTGGTCAATAGGCCCCCGAGGCCATAGTGACCAGTGGTCACTTCCATCGGTTTCGGCAATATGCCCATTGAAACGAGCGTAGTCGATTTACAATATATGCCCCCGACCAAAACGCCGAAAAACGCTGTTTTAGGCCATTTGACCAGTGGTCAATAGGCCCCCGAGGCAGGGTTTTTTTTTGGTCGCCGAACTTTAGGCCAAATGGCCTCAACGACTCAAATTTTTTAGGCCATCAGCCAAAAAATTTAGGCCATCCAAATTTTGTTAATTTTTAGGTTGTGCGTTATTGTACGCATTGTTAAAATTACAGTTATCAAGTATTCACTCGTTATATATTCAAAAATCGCTGTTTAACAACAAAAATCGCAATCGTCACTGTATAACACACTAGAAAAACTACGTTTTTACCTTAAACTGGCAAAAACAGAACCTTGTTAGCATAGAAATAATAGTGCACGACAGTATTAATAAATTAATGAATTTTTATTGAAAATTAAAACAGGTAGAAGCATACAAGTATGAACCAAAGAAAGAAAAAATTAAACTATGTAATAGAAATAAAGTTAAACTACATACTAAAATAGAATTTCTTCGATGAAATCCTTATAATAGTAAATGAAATTATAACTTGAATGTGTATTATTTATAAGTGCAAATAGACAATTTAACTAGCTAGTGGCTCGCGTAGCCCAGAAATACAAGGGAAAATGTATAAATTCGCGCCGAAGGCGCGAAAAATTTTTAGAAAGTTGTTGTTTTTACTTAAAAATCAATAAAATTTAACTGGGTTTTCGGTAAAAAATTTAGGCCAATTGGCCTCAACGGCCAAAATTCTTTAGGCCATCGACTCATAAATTTAGGCCATGGCCTAAGCTATGGCCTAAAAAAAACCTTGCCCCGAGGCCATAGTGACCAGTGGTCACTTCCATCGGTTTCGGCAATATGCCCATTGAAACGAGCGTACTCGATTTACTATATATGCCTCCAACCAAAACGCCGAAAACCGCTGTTTATAGTGAGTTTTCCCAACTTTGACCCCGGGCGAGGAACCACGGGAGCCATGCTGACCAGTGGTCACTTCGGACGGTATCGGCAGTTTGCTCATCGTTTTCAGCGACCCCGATTTACTATATATGGGCACCACCAAATGGCCGAAAATAGCTGTTTTTGGAGACTTTTCCCAACTTTGACCCTGGGCGAGGAACCATGGGCGCCATGCAGCCAGAGGGTCACATCCGTCGGTTTCGGCGATATGCCCATCGTTTTCAGCGACCCCGATTTCCTATATATGGGCACCACCAAATGGCCGAAAATAGCTGTTTTTGGGGACTTTTCCCAACTTTGACCCTGGGCGAGGAACCACGGGCGCCATGCAGCCCGAGGGTCACATCCGTCGGTTTCGGCGATATGCTCATCGTTTTCAGCGACCCCGATTTCCTATATATGGGCACCACCAAATGGCCGAAAATAGCTGTTTTTGGGGACTTTTCCCAACTTTGACCCTGGGCGAGGAACCACGGGCGCCATGCAGCCCGAGGGTCACATCCGTCGGTTTCGGCGATATGCTCATCGTTTTCAGCGACCCCGATTTCCTATATATGGGCACCACCAAATGGCCGAAAATAGCTGTTTTTGGGGACTTTTCCCAACTTTGACCCTGGGCGAGGAACCACGGGCGCCATGCAGCCCGAGGGTCACATCCATCGGTTTCGGCAATATGCTCATCGTTTTCAGCGCCCCCGATTTACTATATATGCGCACCACCAAATGGCCGAAAAACGCTATTTTAGACGACTTTTTGACAATTTTCTATGTTGGGGCCTCGAAAAATTTCTAAGTCCAAACGCTTCGCAACCCCATGTTTGACAGTCTGTAAAAATCGCTAGGAGCAAAATTGGGCAAAAATAATCAATAGTGAACAGGTTCATGGTTATGCTAACAAGATAATAATAGGTAAAGGTTACCACCATAAGCCATGTGAAAAATCCGTTGGACACAAAATTGTACAAAAGCGTAAAGGACGAACACAACAGAAAAAAAAACCACACAAAGTGGTCAGAAAAGTCGATTTTTTCAAAGTTCATTTTTTCCGGGCAAGTTTGGTATCATTCGAAAGCTCTTGGCCTGGAGATTTCAGAAATGCAAATTTTAGCTCTCAACTCCTTACCGTTAATTAGTTTTACTTAATTAACGTTTTCAAAGGCTGCATTTGACCGTTTTAGCTCATATTATGGGGTGCTCTCCGAGCTACCCCATGACAAGGAAACATCGTAGCCAGTTTGCCACCCTTACTTTTGGATTCAGACGCCTGCAGATTAGACACAGTTTCAAATCCAGTCCTGGAATAAAAAATCGTCAGCTGAAAGATTTCATCAGGAACCTTAAATACAAACAAAACATGTTATGTGAGCATTGTGGAGGATGTTGAAGTCATTTTGTGTCACCCGAGCGCTTTTGTGAGCGAATAAAGTGAACAAGTGCTGTAAACTGACACATATCTGCACCCAAAAAACAAACTGATTTTTTAAAGCAACGGTGTGGTAAAGCTAGAATTAAGCAGTGCATCCAAGAACCGTCACTCAAAAATAGAAGATATACTTTATAACGTCTTACCTCTCCTTTGGTCCTGATAGCCATGGCAGCGTTTGTGGAAACCATTTCGCTCCCAGTTACGGACTGAGAACCTGCCAACGGTACGATTCCTGTAAGCACGTCGGCAACCTTAAATACAAATAAAGCATGCTGTGTGTAGCGTTGCGAAGGACGTCGATCTTGGGAAAAATCATTTAGGGAAAAAGTGAAGGGAAGGGAAAAACAAAATTAATTTTTCAAAAGCAACGGTGTGGCAAAACTAGAAATCAACACTGAATCTAACATCAATATCATCTCCATGATACCGTACCGTCAATACCGTCAATCAGTCAAAGAAATTTGAAAACATATTTAGTCTACATACATCACGTCTAGATCTGGCAGACAGAGCAGCATTTGCCTTGGAAATGTGTTTACTCCGAATAAGCTTTTGTTTTGTGAGCTCGCCGTACAGGTGCTCCAAATGTTCCTGCAGACAGAGATTTCGCATGGGACCAACAGATTTCAGATGCTGCTCGGTCCGATCGATGTCACTTTGAATCATGTAGATGGTCCGATCAATCAAATCAACTTCCTCTTCTCGTTTCTCAGGCGCCATGTACTCACGGGAATTCGACACAGCGTGATTAGCAGCTGTGGCGAAAGCACCCTTTGACCGCGGGTGATAGGTGTGCCAGCTTGGAGATAAAGCATCCACTTCAGCCCGCAGGTTCCGGATGGCAGCGACGTTCATCAACAAGGCCTATTAAATACATATTATTCAAAACAAACATGCATATGTACAACATGCTTATGGTGGGCTATTCTAATATTCCACGAGAGAAGGAAAGTTTCGTCTATTGAAACTTAAAGTCGCACACTAAACCGTTTTGTACACTAAAATCGGCTTGAAAAAACCTTGTAAGTGTCAAGTTTCAAAAATAGCGACTTTACAATCGTCAACGCTGCACTCATACGAGCGTCTGGCATCAAACATATCTTCAGAACACTCTTAAGATAATTACCACTTTATCGGCCTGAGTCATGGCAGCAAATCGGCGAAGGAGTTCTTCATTTCTGCTTGTATAGTAAGTGTGGCCGCCACCAGCTGTGATTAGTCTGTCGTAAGCAGCCAGATAAGTGGGAGCACCACCGACTTGCTTAGGAGTGAAGGGAGAAAAGAATTTCTCTGGAGTGACTCGGCCAAAGGCAAACTGGGGGATACCGAAATCATCCAGCGAACAGTATGGCTGAAACGAAACATACAGAGCAGCATTATGACAATAAGATCCGAGCTTCTGAGCTCGACAGAATAAGCCTCCAGAGCCGCATTTTAGGCCCACACTTTTTGCCAGTAACGGAAAAGCTGTAATAGAACTGTAAAACCACCTTACTACTACAAAGAACGACCACTGGCAAAACCCGAATGACTAAAAGGCTGTAGGATAGTTTTTTGTACAATGCGTCTATCAAAACATTCTGACTCTGGCTAAACTGCCAAATTCTGAGGCATTTGGCTAATTGTGGGGCACCACGGAATGTTGCTGAGGAAACTTGCCACTTGTGTTGGAATTTTGCAACTTGTGTTACTCTAAGAAAGATTCCGCGGATTGTTGCTAATCATTCTGGAATTTAGCAATTTGCGCGGCACAAAATCAAAATCCGCGGAAAGCTGCCGACGCCGTTGGAATTGTGTCATTTGGATTGGCACTTTCGGAATCCTGCTATTTGAGTTTGGAATCTGGAATTTGGAAATTCGTGGAATCTTGCTGATTGTGCATCGCAGGTAGCAAATTCCATGGAACTGTTGACAGGTCCACCAATCCGGAATATGTGCACGTGGCGGGCAGTTTTTGCCATGGCGGTGCTTTATAGCAGCAGCGGTTCAATTGCTAGATTAAAGGTTGCATTAAAGGTTTAAATTTAAAGGTTTTAATTAAACCCCCTAATCTAAGCGCTGGAGCTGATGGGAGCGTCAGGTTTGGGGGCGGGGACGTATTATCATTCTGTACGTGCTCGTTTTGTCAAAGAGAGCACGCCTTAATATTGGTGTAATCTATATACTGTATTTATACAACTCAACACAATATACATTTGAAGTAATAGAAATAGTTAGTTTAAATAAAATTTACATGCGAAAAGGATGTTCCAACAAAAGGATTCTTCGACGGCTTTGTCCTCATCTTCCTTATCACACGTTGATTTTCAGTTTCTAGGGGTGCCGGAAACCCTGGACTAGAGTTCTTCGACGACTGACCAACGACCGCTGAAAATAGTACGAAAATAGTACAAAAAGAAAAACTCATCATTGCAAATTCTTAATATGTGAGCAGGGGCATATCCAGGATTTTTAAAAGGAGATAGTTTTAAAGTATTAAAGAGGTCGAAGCATTGGAAAAGTAAAATTTTTCAAAAAACTTTCCACTTTCACTGGGAAGTTAAGTGTTGAAATGTCTATTTAAAGCAATTTATCTTCTGCAGCAAAAGCAGCGAAATTATTATATACGTACATTCATTAATGCGCTGGAATGGTAATTTATAGTTCGTTTTATATCGATTAAAACTAACTCACATCTAGCATCGCAGACATCTTGACTAGCCCGTCCTGAATTACGGGGGTGATTATCAGGAAACGCCGATTGCCCCGATTCAGCAGAGTACGTCGGTACTTTCTAAATACAAAATCCAATTGTATACCACTCGTTCTATTAAGTAATGCACCTAGTGATCACAAAAATGTACACCACTAATCCCTTGTCAGCGTCAGCCGGTTTGGTCTTTACGTGTACAAAGGGGTCGGAGGCCACGACAGCATGCACGATACAAAACGGAAGAAGCCGGCGTCCTTCTGACACGATGGGGCCAACAGCATAAGGTACATATTAGTGACAAGGGGCCGATACGTATTAAATCCTGAACAAATAAACTTATATCTGAAAAAGACGCTCCGAAAACGGCTGACTTTGCCGACCGTCTTTTGGATGCCATCCCTGACACAGAAGGCAGATTTTCAGTACCTGCCAAGGGTGCCAAAAAAGCAGGACTAGGGTTCCTAGATGGCTGACCACCGACCGCACTGAGCACTGAAAATAGAAGTACAAAAAATCATCACTGCAAATTCTCAATATGGGAGGGATCAAAAACAATGATAAATCACAGATTCAGGCAACAATTTCTTTGAACCACTGCTTAACCTAATGTTACTACTGTTCGTTACTAGTAGATAAAACAAACTCACCCCCAGAACCACCGGAATCTTGTCCACCAGTTCCAGAACCATTGGCATCTGTGGTAACGGAAGTCGGCAAATGAACCACGGAATCGTGG
>JASAND010002085.1:0-40056 GCA_030248195.1 Trissonchulus latispiculum | reverse complement strand
AAATATGATGTTTTATTGAACAAATCCACATGACGGAAAATTCATTTTTATTACATATATGAGAAGTTAGACTATACGATTGGATATGTATTTGCCCACGGTCAATAACAGTATACTCAAATGATGTTCCCCCCGTGGCCGTGACTGCACATACATACGTAAAAAATAAAAAACATCTATATATATAATACATACCCAAAGATCAGGATAGACCTGCATAACGATTTCCAATCTAGAAATTAGATGTCACTGCTATCACATTGACATGTAGGTATCTTGAAATTGCTTAATTAGTCAGTGATAATTAAGCAAATCCAATCTGACATACATGCAATCGAAACTGTCCGCTGATAAAACTACGATGAACGGAAGTTCGTATCCTTTGATATATAATTAACTGTGGCACAATAAAGCATAGATGTAACGACATATAGATGAATTAGGAGGTGGCAGGGCAGCCCCATAGTTTCCTTTGGGGGGGGGGGGGGGTCGGTGGGTATCCTCCCAAAATTTTTTGACCAATTTTACCCCCCCCCCCAGAATTTTTGACATCCCCTCCCCCCCACTTTCGGCACCACATCCCGAACTCCACCACCAGCGATTTTTGGAACCAAAAAGTTAGCTAAATTTGGCCAAAATGTGGTTATTTTTTGGAAATTTTTTCTAAAATTTTGACTTAAAACTGCTTTAAAACGGTGCGAAGCGAAAACGCCTAAAACGTTAAAAACAGGCTAGAACCAAAGTTCCAGGGAAACTATGGGCAGCCCCCTCCCCCAGATTTACTCGTCGAGGGTCTCTCTCTATCCGATTTTTGGCTTTCCCCTGCAGCAGACTTATATTTAGATATTGACAAACATAAAAGTTTCTCCAACCCCCCCCCAGATTTTGACGACCCCCTTCCTGAGTTTTGGCCAAATGTCGCAAATTTAGGGGGTTTTGGCATTTTTGCGGGAATTACCCTCCCCCTTCTTTAGCCGAACCCCCCCCCCATTTTTTGCCCAGCCGCCACATCTATGCCTTATGCAGCCAATAAACTCGTTGTCTGTCGTGTCGTAAAATAAGACTTCCCCGTCCACAGTAATTCCAGCCAAGCCAGACAGTAGCTAAGCAGTAATAACAGTTCCAACAATAAATTTTAATTATTATTTCTATATTTTAATTAAATGGCGGGTTAAATCACGTTTTAAGTGAGTGGCTCATTTATCTGCAATTAATTGAAGTGCATTGGCGAAGTAAGACCGCTTGACTCAAAAGTGGGACTGCTCACCTCTAGTTAGCAGTCCCGATAAATATTGCTGTTTTATACTTTATTGAGACGTGTCTCAATTAAATTTATTGCTGTCTCATTTAAAACAAAGCGCCAGCTATCTGGATCAATTGGTTTCAAGTTTGACTCAATAAACGGGACTGCTAAGTTGAGGGAGGTTACAAAAATGGCTTCCATAATGGTAATGCAAGTGGCAGTTAAAAGTGATGTTTTATTCACTGGATCGGAAACCGTAATTAGCTTTCAGTTTCCAATCACTAAAGCTAAAACTCAAACTGAAAGTATTTCGAATCACTGACTAAAAGTGGACACCGAAGCTAAAACCAGCTGCTAAAACAACCGATTAATAATAAGCGGTGTTTTGCATGGCTAAAAAACCAATGGATCCTAATTGTTTTACTATTGTAAGTTTTTAATTTTTTCACGTGAGTGTTTATTTGTCTTGGACGTCATCTGCAACTATAAGCAATTCGCGTAATTTAGACCATGAAGCAAACCTTGGATTTGTGCTGAGCTTACAGCTGATATAAATGACGCTGAAAGCAGAACCAAGCAGAACCTGACTTATATTACATTAACATTTGCGATAAAAAGCGGGAACCTTAAATATCCACCCTTAAAAGGGGCAACATTCCGTCGTTGAGACATTCACCATTATTTAAAATTTTCCTCATTAAATATTATACATATGTAAAAATTATAAGTTAATCTGAGAAGCAAAATACATGGGACACAGAAGCCACCATATTCAGTTGAACCTATTTTAAACTTGATGTGTCAGAATATAAATTCTCAGATTGTATCCTGATTCCTGGTGTCCTAAGGTATCCCTTAAGCATTGATCTCTGGCTGTTGCGGTGTCAGTTCTACGTCTTAACCACTATATTTGCTACAGGCTTCCCAATTGAATCACGATTTGCGGATTGCCCAATAAGCTGATTGAGGCTGGGTTTGGGACTCAGTTTTACTTTGAGGTGGAGCGTCGAACGCCGAAGCCAACCAAACTAACCGCTGATAATTCCAATCAGATTTGATGCAATTTGTATTATGTGTTGTACTGCAAAAGTTTTGTGTGAGTGATTTTACACTAATGGATAGAAGTCGTATAGGATTCGAAAAAACAAACAACAAATTTCAAATTTGCAAAGACTTTTTGCTCCTAGCTGATTCTTCTAAAAAATACTAATAGGGCTGGTTTCATCACATTTTGCTTACTCAGAGCAGGTGATAGCACTGGTGGGTCCATGTCAAGATAAAAGTCACTTCTTGGTGCGTTCTGATCTTACCACTTCATTTTCTTGTAGTTTTTATTTTCATGGGGGTTCTTGGGGTTCTGAGGGTTCTAAGTTTTCAAAGAGATTTGATCCGTGATTACATATATTTAGTTTCAAATTTTTGATGGAGGTTCTTGGGGTTCTGGGGGTTCTGAAATTTTTCAGGAGATTTGATCCTCTACTACATAGTTTTAAGTGTTTGCTGGATGTCCTGAGGGTTGTGGAGTCCGGGTGTACTGAAAAGTGTGTGCGTTGTCTGTACTTAGGTATAGGACGAACTTGTTGTTCATGTCGTCAGCTTTCGATTGATACCCATATTGTGGATTTTGGATGTTACATACGCAGAAATTTCAGTCTAAATCTATTAGAAAAGCCAGGAGGACCCCCCCCCCCCCAGTTACACCCCGGTTATATGCTACAAATTTGACGACTGAGATATGTACGTATATAATAAATAATTATTATAATTTATAATATAATAAAAATTATTAATACGTATAAACATTTCATGTCAGCTGAAGTACCTGCTGAAGGAAAGGATCCACAACGTAGTCAAATAGAAAGCAAAGTCCTGGATGCAAACGCATAAAAAATTTGAGAACCTCCTTTTTTCTGACGGGGGTTATGGGGGTTCTAACTTTTAACTTGACATGGGCCAAATGGCGTATAGTTTCCTTTCCTACTGTAAATTCGGGGAAGTTCTTCCGTTTCGGCTGAATAAAATACCAGAAAACTGGAGAAAAGCGAAAAATTGAAGAACGGTTAAAGGCTGTAACTGTAAAAAGTTGTAACTAATGGCATCTGTTTAAACAGCTGACTATAAAATAGTGGATTGGTCTTGCCCAGTGCCAAGTCGAAGATTCTGGTCCCTTTTGATGGCCAAAAGTTGAACAGTAGCGCAGTACCCAATTCTTTAGTTGTCTACCTTCAGAGTTTTTGAAATAAATTTACAGTAAAGAAAGTTTACAGAAGACACAATCACGTCACATGAAAGGAAACACAACATTGATGCGCCAATGCATTGCAAACTAGTTGGAATACACAGATCCTACTCATATCTCATCAGCAACAAAACTGACGTGAAAATTTCTCAGTAACCCCCTCTTTGCGCGTTGGATTCTTGAAATTTAAAACGTTCTACTTATGGTGGGACCCATAAAAGGCAGCACTACAGAATCTATAAACGGTAGCATCAGGCAAACTAGTGCAATGAGCAATATTTTCTGTAGAAGATAAAGTTTCCCTACGAAAACGTTATGTGAATTATAAACGCAGTCAAAACTTTTTCGGTACGCCTAACTGCCGCCGAATAATTAAACTTACCATTATTTGAAACGCTCAACAAGGCCTGCGATACGTCCATATGCTCGTAGGATACTCTCGGTTTAAACTCAGATTAAATTTTAAGATTATACTATCTTCACCCACTTTCTCTACATTTCTGTTGCCGAAATTCCGGGTCAAAAAGCGGTGTTTTCGACAGAAATCGACTTTCAAATTTCAAAAACCAACTGTACCATGTAAAAACTGACGCCGAAGCTGTGCTGAAAATCTAATCAAAACTTTCCCGTAATAGCCACTCAAAGTTGGAAAAGCGGTAAAGATAAAGGACTTTGGAAACCGAAAAATAATAACTTTCGCATTTCTTAATCTAAAAAAGTGCTCTGTGTCTCAAGACGTGGCACGCAAAGGATTAAAGCAAGATAATTGTATTATATATTAGACGAAGAGTAAGCCACTAGAGGGCTCCTCTTCTTGGCATTGCGTAACGGTGCTATGACCACAATACGCGAAAGTTCCCCCGTTTGGTGGGGGGGAGTCGACAGGCATACCCCCTCCCCGTTTGGTGGGGGGGTAGCCAAAAGAGGTCCCCGTTTGGTGGGGGGGGTAGGCAGAAATGGGTCCCCGTTCGGGGGGGGGGGTCTTCAAGACAGGCAAAGATTGGCTGAATCTGATTGGCTGTTAGCGACCCCCCCCAAACGGGGACCTCTTTTGCCGTTACGACCGTTACGCAATGCCAAGAAGAGAAGCCCTCTAGTGGCTTACTCTTCTTCTAATATATAGTGCAATTATGCACTCTTGATTAACGTGTTTGGAGCTCACGCGGCCGTATAAACGTTTTAGGCGGAGATGCTTCATTTAAAGCTACCCTTTCACAAAAGATGTCCTCTGTTCTGCATTTTGGAAACTGCTATTAAAGCCCCATAGATTTGATATGTAAGCTATTTCGGCTAGTGTTGGAAAAACATAAAATTTTGCGGGAATCACCGGCCCAGAGCCGATGTGGTCTTACGGGCCTGGCCGCGTGCCGGGCCGATCCGAGCGACACAGGTGGAGATTTTCATTTTTTTCCATCTGCCCAAATTTCTACGGACCAAACAGCCCACCGTCGCTATCTTGTTATGGGTCTATTTGCCTCGCGATCTGAAGAAATTTGATTATCAAATTTTTGCTTCCAAATCGTAAGAACAAAACATTATGAATCGTTTCTGGAATCGAATTAAAAAAATTTAACGTTTTGAAAATTATGAAAATGAAAAATCCTGCCAGAAAAATTCACAAAAACTCAAATCATTCAATTTTGAAACAAACGTTTTTTGCTCACTCAACGCTTTGATTTCAGAATCGAAAATATCACATCCAGATTTGCTAATCCAGAAATTTCAGAAATTGAATGTATTTTCGTGAAATTGCTGCCCGAGCAAAATATACAACCGAATTCGCTTTGTCCACTCCCTAAATCAGATTTGGATCATTCCAACAGAGCTTTGATCCAAACGTTTGTACACGAGTTTACACGTTGTTCGGATTTACTCCAGATGTGCTTCAATTCTGCCATAAACGGCCAAAATTTGTGCACACATTTTTGGGCCCAGCTACAGTAAACGTGAACAATATAAATAGTTGATTGGGCAACATGTGTATGCTGGATGAGATAATCCCGCTTCGAGGGCATGAGTTCATCCCCTAAGGATTGCTCGTCTACCCCATGTGTTGGTCATTTGAACTACGTTTTGGCAAAAACTGAAACATTCGGATTCGATTCAGATTCAGAAACAGGCTGATAAATAATATACCATCCATTTTACCCAAATTTCTTCTCCAAAACTTTTCCTACTGCAAAAATGTCAAGTGGACAGTGTGGAAACAACTTATTTTTGTGAACAAGTGAGAATTTAGGAGCGGACATGGACACCATGCACATGGGAAACTGTGGACTTGGACAAGAAAAATGTTGCCCACTTGGCAACTGAAAGAGGCTACGAACGTTATAGACGCTCCTCAAGGGTGTAGCCGTTACTCAATGAGTGGAAGAAACCGCCAAAAGGCTTACTTAAAATCTTAATTATAATACAACTAGAAGACCGTTTACCGGTAAAATTTTTCATTCCAATTTTACATTTTAGCCAGTTTTAGTTTTGTGAACCTAAGTACTTGGGTACATGTTTCTTATATTTTACTTGGATTATCCAATATTCAAAAATGAAACCGATTACATTTACTCTATCACACAATTAACAGAATACATCTTAATCCAAATAAAGTACAGTCAGATTTCGCTGAGTCCGGCAGTTGTACGTCTGGGAGAAAGTTCTGTCCAAGTGCCTCCTGTAGGGCGAAATATCATTTTAATTGTCGGGTTTATTTGATCCCGACGTTGCACTGATCTAACCGAAAAGTAACGTAAAATCCAAGCCAGAACAGTTTTTTCTTCCATCAAAGCAAATCTTTGGCCTATAAACAAAAATAAAATATGGCTTTAAAAGATCCTCCTAGAAAAAGTAGCAGATATCTACAAGATACAACGTCATTGATTGCTTTGCTGTTTTTCTGTTTGTTGTTACATTTAAGTGGCTGGTTTGTTAAGTAATCATACATAGGCTGGTCATTCCCGCCAGACTATTGTGCCGAACAAAACAGTGAAGGAAACAGTGGCTCAATAAAACTTCCAAAAGAAATTATCATCGAAACACAGAAATAGTACACAGTTTAATTATGAGGACTGAATTTCAAGGTTACTTGCGATAGGATTTTTGTATTTGGCTTAGCATCGTTGGGCACAAAAGGAGACCAGATAGATGCTGCTCTCCGCAGATTAATGAAAGGCAGCCAAGAAGCGGAGAAGCGAAGGCCAAGGACAGAAAACAAGGCCCTCAAGCCAGACTGACATGCGGTTATTGGCCAGGGTTAGCCTCAGCCACCCTCAGGGTAGCTGTCGTCGTTTATCCGACGACAGCACCATGTTAAGCAAAAACATAGGGAATATTTATACTACCAGGCAAAAGGGCTCCCTAGGTTCAGTTCCTTAGCCAGTTCAGTTTTAGTTTCAGTTTCAGTTTTGTCTGTGGTCCGAAATAATTTCCGGTTTAATTTCAGTTTCCGTTTCAGTCGGTGTACCAAAATTGTTTGAGTTTAAGTTTAAATACTTGAGTTTCAGTTTCAGTTTCTGTTTACTTAAAAATATCGGTTTCCAGCAATCTGAGTCAACATAAAGCACAATAGTTTCAGTTTCAGCGTCGGCCTAAAATTGCTTCAGTTTCAATACCAGGTCTCTTCCCAAAATAGTTTCAGTTTAAGTTTTAGTTTCAGTGACTGAAACTGAAACCTGTACAAACCGTGACCTAGTTTCAGTGTTTGTTTCACTGACTGAAACATCACTATTCCTAAGCAAGTCCTTTATTGGATTTCGGAAATTTCGCGACGGAGGTCAGTCAAAGAGAACGAAACTACACATTTTCTACACGTTCGAGCTGAAGAATACAATTCAAACTATATACAAACTGTCACTGATTTCAGACCTATGCAATTTCTTGCCCCTGCAGAGAATGGTATATAGGCAAAAGGATGCCGTCCATGGCTGTTTTCTGGCAGAAATCTATCAGGATCAAAGATTTCCGGATCTGGCCAGTGTTTTGGATCACGATGAGCTCCGTATGGAAAAATATGTATGATTGTATGCTTGGGAATTGTGTATCCTTCTGCAAACAATAAAACAATAATCTAAATAAACAACAAACAATAAAACACCTTTACCGCCTCCTAGTCTTGAGTCTTACCGAATTAACTTAGATGGCGGGAAAAATTGGTAATTTCAAACAAATACAACACAACATATATTTAATATATGTCTACACGGCCATTAAACGGCCCGAGAACACAACGTGCCTCTAGATTTGGCATAGTTCTCGCATCGCCCACTGTTATTACCATCTAAGCTAAGTCCTTGATCGTTAAACACCACCTAGTTGAATAAAACGAAATCAGAAAAAAATTACTTCAATCAATTATAAATTTTAATTGCATAGTTTTGGTCGTCCCAAATGTATACGAGCTGCGGACGTGTTCGCTGGCGGTCAGGGACTGAAACAGTACGGGCGCAGAGCTGCAGTGGTCATCAAAAGTATGTCCACCTCAACTCTGTTTGGGCCCATTGTGAATGTTAAAAATAACTAGTAGGGGAATACATTTATTTTGTCAACTATAACTATACAAGTTCTAGCATAAACAAATCCTCAGCGAACCCAGCACTGACTTATTTCCATATCTTCCTTGATTTCTCTGGCATAGAGAGGCACACTAGGACAAAGTCTGAGTGCTTCTTTCACGACGCACTCAAGATACTGAAGGTGCTTCAAGTCTTCATATTCAATCTAAATTCAATTATTATTTCCAATTTAAAGCAATGAACAAGAAAGTGATGTTGATCAGTTACGGCCGGAAATAGTATTTCCAATTTAGCAGAGATAAAACGTGAAGCTAACTGTCACTACACGCTGAACTGAAAGCATACAAAGGCGGATCTTGATCTGACAGGCCTTTCGCATTCCGGTCCATCGTAAAATATTAACGAAGAATGCTATAGTAGTATAAAAGGGGACGGTCTGGAACAGTGGAGCATGTGGAGCTTGTGGCCCTTCCTACCCATCACTATTTTATAGTAATTCACCAAAGTTAACTCAATTTAAAATTTTGTGGCATCTTAGACTTCTTTCCAACATCAGCACACTGCTACAAGATAACCAGCTTAAACCGGGTATGATGACTCATCCTAACCTAGTTTTCTTCCTATAAATACAACACCACACAGACACAACAGGTGAGATTTTAGTCATGGCTACTGCATTTGTTGCTGTTGCCTGCATTGGCGTTCAGAACCTTAGGGGTAGCTTGGGAATTTTTCAGCTCACCGAGCACATCAACTGCAACATTCTTTCAAGAATGAATGAACAAGACAGTGAATAACATTTATGTCGATAATGCTTGTTGTATATAATATGCTTATTATTATTATTATTATTATCCTATCATTATCTTATTCAAAAGAAGTCAAACTTCTTGGTGTTTATTGATAGCTGGGAATTATCAGTCAATATGCTTAGATGTTTACGTTAACATGATTACTCTTTACGTCAGCATGCTTACATGCTTACAGTCTTACGTCAGCATGTTTACCCAATCCGTCAGCATGATACTGGTGTGTTTAATGGAAACTAGGGAACAAGAACCATCTATCAGAATGCTTACACGTTAGCATGCTTACATTCTTACGCATCTGCGATTTGTCAAATATGTCTGCATAAAATGTAAACTTATTGGGATGTCTTTTGACTTTTATATCACATAGACTTCTTCGCAATTTATAAAACCTGTACAAGTTATGCTGCAAGAATATAAAAAGTTAAGTTTATGAACCAAAGAAAAATATATTTGTAAAGTGCGTGGTAGGAAATATCGACATCGGCAACCATTGACTCCTCACTCACGCATGGAGCACTTAGAAGAATCCGAAGCGCACTCTGATGATTCGGATATGGAAACCAAGTTAATTCCCAGCTATCAATAAACACCAACTAGTTTGAGTTTTTATTTGATAAGATAATAATTAGCATACTATATACAACAAGCATTATCGACATAAATGTTATTCGCTGTCTTCTTCTTCATTCTTGAATGAATGTAGCAGTTGATGTACTCGGTGAGTTTAACAATATTTCGCTCCATCTCTTAATAAGTGATCTGGACAGCAACCATTGCCTTCATCATCATGCATTAACATGTAGCTGGGAACCCCGAAGGTGAAAGCGACAATTACCCGTATAACGTTTCCCCTGGTCATCAACCCAGATCGTAATTCGATCAACTGGGAAATACCCTTGGTTATAACCTTGTCAACATTAGCCTCCTTCAAGACGCTGGAGTTGAAGTTCATTGCTTCGTCCCAGGTTCGTAGATGAGGACTGCAATCCCGGTCGAAATATGATCGCCTGGTGACATAGTAGATAGTTTGCTGTTAATTTGATGTTAGTTTCTAAAGATGAACTCGAATGAACAAATGATGTATATCGGGTTGATGAGACTTAGGCTGTTGAATCAGAAGCGTAACCTATAAGAGGATATCCTCAAGCTTTTGAGCACCAATGCAGGCAACAGCAACAAATGCAGTCGCCATGACTACAATTTGCCTGTGTGAAGTTGTCTTTATAGGAAAAAAGTAGGTTATGATGTCATTATAACCGGTTTAAACTGGTTATATTGTAGCAGTGTGCTGATGTTGGAAAGGAGTCTAAGATTCCACAAACTTTTAAATTGAGTTAACTTAACTTAACTTTGGTGCAAAGGCTGTTATAGCCGTTCTTTTTGCATTGAAGACTTGTGCTGTGTGCTGCTCCTCGGGCTAGCCGCCTGATATGTCAACGCCGAGGCCGACGGAGCATGTTTCTTAAAAAGGAGGAGACGTCATCCGTCGTGATGTCGACCAGGCTTTGAGACTCCTTCTGGCAACTTGGTTGAGTTGTTTTTGACCAACCTTACGGGGCCAGTTTCCTGGGTAACACTTTGCACCTTCGGGTGATGATCATCACATTGTTATGTCTAATGCAGCAAACAACAACAACAACAACAACAACAACAACAACAACAACAACAACAACAACAACAACTTTGGTGAATTACTATAAAACAGTGATGGATAGGAAAGGCCACAAGCTCCACAGGCTCCACTGTTCCAGAACGCCCCTTTTCATACTACTTGCTATTGACTGTCATTATTTAATTAAATCAAGAGCTTCAGTCTGCCCTGTATTCAGTTCCAACCCTGTCTCAATCAGTTTCTTGCCGGCACAAAGGTGTGTAGGTACTAGCAAGAGTATATAACAGGAAGAGTGGGAAGCTTGGCCCTTCCTAATGGAAATGGCCTGCGAGATGCTCGGCACATTAAGGCCGAAATCTCGGGAGGGGGTACCACTTACCATTGTTCAGCATGTGTTTATGTTAGCATGTTTAGCATGAACTAAAACGCATCTGATTGGCTAATCGCCTACCTTATGTCAAATTTACGTGTATAAGCGGACCCCCCCCCCGAGATCTCGGGGGGGTCCCGCTTAGCGTTGTTAAGCGTGTCAGTCGAACTGAAAAGCACTTATGAGGATTGCGGTAGCTGAGGCTTTTCAGTTCGACTGCATATAAACACATGCTTAACAACGCTAAGCGGGACCCCCCCCCCCGAGATCTCGGGGGGGGTCCGCTTATACACGTAAATTTGACATAAGGTAGGCGATTAGCCAATCAGAAGCGTTTTAGTTCAAACGCTTATAAACACATGCTGGCCAATGGTAAGCGGTACCCCCCCCCGAGATTTCGGCCTTAATGTGCCGAGCATCTCGCAGGCCATTTCCATTAGGAAGGGCCAAGCTTCTCACTCTTCCTATTATATACTCTTGGTACTAGGTATCCCAAAAATATTTCAAAAACCTTGCCTATTCATAACACAAATGTCTTACATCTCGATCACTGTCGGCGAACACAGAGTCGATTTCAGCGTGCAGTTTCGCTTGAATTTCTGGATGTTCGCCAAGCAGTTGCATTGCCCAGGAAAGCCCTGAAGCTGTAGTGTCATGTCCCTGGAGCATGACAAAAGATAGAAGGGATAGAAAAACAGAAATATAGAAAATAGAAAAATAGAAAAATTAGAACGTGAAATTTGTTAGTCCGTTATTCCAGATCTGTGTACTAGCAATTTTTGACATCCACATCCACGTACACAGAATGTCACATGTCTACCCACAAATAGCTTTTTGACCCATATGAATGAGAGCAAACAAATGGGTTTTTAAGTGGTAGAGAGTATTGCTGTTATAACAACAGTCTGTTGTCACTTCAAAAGCGATCATTTACATTCGCATAATTGCTTAGCTTCATAGAAAGTTAGAAAGCCAAAAGTATAAAAGACTTATTGATTTTAACGCAAAACTGTCACCGGCCAGGAAGGAACGGTAAAGAAAATATCTGCTTCAATCTTATCTATACCTCAAACATAAAAGTATCGACTTCTTCCTGGACATCCTGAAAGTTCAGATGTCCTTGCTCCACCATGTTCAAAAGTAAATCTAAGAATGCTTTCCGCTTTCCGTTTTGCTTTTTAGAATCCAGTTTAGCATCGAGCATTTTTTCTGCTTTCATTTCTTCATAACGCTCTTTGATTACCTAAAATGAGATGTTAATCAAATAAGGAAGAAATGCGTATTTCGGCCCATGGGTTGGGCCGTGCCAAAAAGCTTAGAAAGAAGCGGGCTATAACGGAATCGGACAATCGAAGCCAGCTATTTTAGAAAATCTGCTAATGTAATAAGAAATTGAGGAAATGCTCGTTTTGAATTTGCACGTTTTTATGAATATACACTTATTAATACTTGAACATGGATGGATACACACACATAAATATATACATACATACTACATAGTACATAAAACGTACATGAATATTTACAAAATGTAGCTTGCTTGCCGACCAGTTAGAGGCCTGCATTATGGTCCGCGGGGACCGGGCGGGCCGACGACCAAAGTTCAGGGGCCGGGCCGGCCCGCCATCAGTTTTTGTATAATTTTAACAAAAAGTAATATATAACTCAAATATTTAGTTTCAAAGATTTTGTTCTTCCGGAAAATGTTTCGATCATATTAACGCTAGTTTTCAGCAGTTGATTGATTTCAACATTTGTATGTCATGAATACTAATTTAGTATTAGTATTTGATAAATGATCAATCATCAATTTATCGATGTCATTTTATCGTTTACACGATTAGAATAGCAAATTGCAAGTTAGGATGATATAAACTATTAGGAAAACTGAATTTCTGATATTACTGTGTTTTCGCACACTTTCAAAGAAAAATACTTTTCTTACAAAAACACACTTAGAAACACACAGAATGTTTAAGTCCCTGAAGGAAAGTTTAACTAATTTCCTTAAAAATAATTCTTTTTGCGGAAGATCGTTTGTGCCTTTGGTGCAGTTGTGTTTATCTAATTTTTCTAAGCGGCAAAAATTTGGCCCGTGCATGCCTCTACGACCAGTAGTGACATTAAGAGACATTAAAGACTGCTGTCACTAAACAGCCTTCTTTCCTGATTGCTATAACAAGATTTGCGAGTGAAGTTGCTTGTATTAAATACTAAGAAGAAAGTTGTTTAAACGCCGGTATCATGAAATATTTGTTCCCCGTAATTTTTGGATCCCCCCATGCCCACAGCTAACTTTTGGTAGCAACCGATCTTAATTACTTTAACTGCAACGTAACTTTAACTTTAACTTCAACTTTAACTATCGCTGCCATTAAGCAACTGAAACTAACATGGAAAAATACTCCTGGTATAAAAACTTATGCCCAAGCACAAGCCCTATTATGTCAAACACTGTAGATTTTAAGTACTTACATTTGTTATGAAGTTGCTTTGATCTGAATTAAAAATCGCTTTCTCCTTTGTCCTGGTTTAGCCTAGTTGGTTAGGGCTCTGTAGCAACTTAATCCTTTACACGGAGGGTCAGCGCGTCTGCTAGGATTAGCAAACTTAGACACAGGATGCCCAAAAGGTGGTTTGTCCAAAATTGGGTATCCTTGTAGCCAACCCGGATGGGGTCCTGGTTGTGAGTTCGTTTAATGGATAGGGATAGTGAATGGGAGACAAGCGGGGTCGATGCCTGTCCTTCTTGAGACTTGATTAGTATCAGTTCACAACAGTGAGTTCCGATACGTATCTTGATAGACTGATCAAGATATGTGACTGGATAGTTCTTCTTGGCTCCTTTGATGATCAGGGATTGGGATCTCAAACTCGAGATCCTTCACTTACTTGTACAGGTGGGGAAAGTTGATCCTGATCCAATGGCTTTATCCAGTGTAGGTGTGCACCCTAGGTCAAACGCTTGCTGAGGCACACTTAAATTTATTAAGAATTAATATAATTCTCAACAGTTACAATGGTTAGATAAACGGGGGATAATACAATTAACAATAATGATACTGACAATGATACTATAGGTCACACCAAAGAATTATAGATCTAGACGTACAAAATTACAGATCACAAGGTTGCCAGATTTGCCAGTTATATTTTAAACCTTCAGTTATTATTTTGGTTGAGGGACAAGACTTTAGACTTCGACTCTTTGCTGTTACTTCTTCTTCTTCTCCTTCTGTACTATTAGACTCCTAATCTCAGCTGTTATACTCTACTGCTAAACTCTGTGCTTTCCCTATATGCTTGAGTTCGTGTAGTCTATCTCTTTATCAGTCCTCTAAAACAAGGACAACACTACTAGTGATAATAATAATAGTAATAATAATAATAATAATGATTAATGATAATTAATTCGGAACACACAAATTCCGGTCCTTGGGTGAGCCCAAGAATGCTGTTCCAATCTCCTATAGCGGAGCACACAGCGCACTGTTCCCGGATGCTATTCGGAAAGCTTGAGGGGTCTAGCACAGGGGACGGTCTGGTTGGGAGGATGCCGGGTACGGTTATATACACTTGAACAATTAATTAATTTAAACTACTAATTTATCTTCCTTTAGATCTTCCGGAGCTACTTGACTTCTAGAACAGACCAATGGGGAATTCCCACCCAAGTAGAGCAAGGAGAGCGAAAGCAGAGATCATCTTTTTAAATTGATAATTGAAAACAAGGATTAAGCTCTCTCTCTCTTCTTTAGGTTTTGGTCCCACACTAGATTCCGGTGCCGTATCCGCGATCGTTCCTGCCTTAATCGTTGCAAAACCGTCCAATCTGACTCTCAAAGTACCTTATCTGACTGTGACTGATCCAAAACCAAATAGCTGAGCAATGTCCTTCTCCGGACTGAATACCGAGTAATAATCTGACCAAATTAACAGCACTGAGGCTTCAAATAGTAGGCAATCGCAGGGGGATTCTGGCAGGATAGATGCTCACTTCCGCACCTGAATCAAATGGGTTAAAACCCATTAGTTACACAATTATGGTGCGGGATTCGAACCCAGCAACCATTACTCACTTTTTTTGGCTTTCTGAGATCAAAACTGAACTTGCGAAATTCAAATTTGTCAAAAAAGGTTAATTTTCTGACGTTTTCGATGCAGAATTGGAAGATTCGAACGTTACATTAATGTTCTGGAGGCATTTTACCAAAAATGCAGTTTTTGAGCAATTTCCTGCAATTCCATGCAGGAAATTGCGATTAAGACGTGGTTTTACTTCGTACATTCCGTTTTTGCACTGTTCCAGGTTGGAACACCAAGATGAAAGTGGATCCGTAATTTATAGTAACTTGACACTAACCAGATAATTTGTGGTTATTCTTATACCTGCACAACATAATTACACAATATTGATAATAACCTCAAAACATTTGGGGCCCTTCTCTGGCCCCAGAGTTCAGGGCAGTAACAACTCCCTGTTAACAAAGGATTACATAACTCGAAACCCGAAATAGCAAAAAAGGTCGAAAAGTTAGGTTGATTAGAAGATGGTTCGTTTTACCCTATCCATATTTCCTACGTAATTATTTATTATTTTCCTTATTTCAGGTGTACCATTAATTATTACACAACATTACACGAGATTCCTGATCTCCTGATGTCCATTATTGCCATTTGCAAATAGTTGAAATACTTGGGTTAATACTGAATGTGAACACTTATACGGTTGATTTTTCAAATGTACTAACTATTAAGTAACCTGGGTTTGTTACTTCCGTCCTTAAGCGAGGTACAAATATGAAACTGCACCTATTTACGGTTGTGGTCATTATTACAGGCTAAACACGAACGAACTAGCTGAAACAGACTAGAAATAGCAATAATGACTTTTACTTATTCCATAAATAAAACAATAGTATATCTAACTAAAAACTACGGCAATACTAACCTTACGTAATATCACTATATTTCTTTCAAATGACAGGTCCGCAACAGTAGACATTATTACGGGCTGTCTACGAACAGGACTTAACCTAGCTAATTGGTACTGGCAATAAGAGTATGTATTTAGTTTGGAAGTAGAAGAACAGTATATATGACCGACAAATATTGTGCTTCTGAGGGTAATAATTATTTGATGTAAAACATGTAAATTGATGCAAAGCTGATGGTTTATGGAATCCCTTTTATGCGATTCGTCCACACTCTTGGTACAGAGTAACCTACGCGGACGAATCGAGGATGTCCCAATACAGACTACCGTGGACCTAAATACGGGGTTCTTGTGACCTTAGATTCTAGCGTTTATACCTCATTTGCATATTTCCTATTGTAACCTAAAACCTAAATTGCTTACGTAATTCCGCATTCATGAACTTTCAGACATACATACAGACTTGGTTATTATAACTATATTACCTTCCCGTATTTTAGCTTACTAACTAAATCCTGATGTAGTTTTGATGCTTCACACATACCACACGTACCAACAGTCGCTATACACTCAGACGATCACATTCTCGGGAATTCCAATTCAATATGCGACCTATAGCATTCACACATACCTAAAATAACTTAATACTTAACTACGTACTCTTATTTACTAGCTAGACAGTCATTCAACAGCATTTACACAAACTTTTGTACTATTAATTAATAAGCATTTATACTGCACTTATACATCATTTAGACTAGAAAAACTCATATCAAATCCCGAACGTACCTGGTCACGCAAATTATAAACATACCTTAGTCCTGCTTAATATCTGAGTTCTCGTTTACTCGACAATGCTCGCAACCTTCGTCGGACAGAAGGAATTTCCGCGAGTCACGGCACACACACACACACACATACAATCACATGAGTTCACACAAAAATCATTCATACACTTATACACATACAACCATACTATTTCTTAGCTAATCGTTGCTTAACTATCTTTAGTCATTAGGCTAATTACAACTGCAAGTCAGCAAAACCTAAGATCAACCATGACTAATACTATAGATTTCCTAGCTACGATTTAAATTATGTTCTAACAATGTTAGTTGGAAAATTTTAGTGGTTTTAGCGAATATTTTGGTGCGAGTTTTAAGTGTTTTAAAACTCGACTTCTAGCGCAGAAGTTTGAGAAGTTTGTAATATTTTGGGAAGAAATTTTGAGAGTTTGATGAAAGCCATGTGAGTAATGATTGCCAAGCAATCATTACTACAGAAACGACTACAACACATTATTAGTATTACCACATAAAAGAATGGGCAGGGAAGCCGGTCATTCCCTTGTAAAACTTCTTAGTAATTAATTTAAAATGAAACAGCTCATAGCTTTTAGGATTCGAATCAAACGCCCTGGATTTTTAAGACCTATTAATTTGGAACCGACCTAAAGCTGAAATAAACGACATAATACGGAACAATAAAATTTCTGGATTAACTGCGCCTGGATTAACAATATGGCCGGCAACTCCTATTTGCCGGCTGTGGGGAACAAGCCTTAAAACTAGCTCATATCCTTTTAAGGGTCATACTTTTGGAGACCCGCTAACTCATCTTAAGAAGGTGGGGTCCCCACTCATCTCTTCCCAAAAACTACAAAATACACTATTATTTCCTGGCCTCTAAGACCCTAATAAAAATTACAATTCCAGGGTCGTGGCTTGACCGAAAATTTGCATAAAACTTAACATGAAAATAAGAGAGCTAGGCAAGTCTCAAGACCCCAATCGCACAGGAGGAGTTTACATGAGCTGCCTTTTTAACGAGAAATCATAAAAGTAAAAGTGAAATAATAAATAAGGGGCAAGACTCAAGACCTCCATCGAACAGGAGGGGTTTACATGAGCTGCCTTTTTAACGAGAAATCATAAAAGTAAAAGTGAAATATTAAATAAGGGGCAAGACTCAAGACCTCCATCGAACAGGAGGGGTTTACATGAGCTGCCCCGAAACAGGAAATCATAAAATAAAAATGTGAGAATAAACTAAAATTGGCCTTGGGCCCACTCATGCTAGAAAACTAAAAGTTGGCCAGAAGGCCTCACATCAGAAAAAGGGAAAAATCCTGCCCGTAGGCTTAAAATGGTACATAAAAAGGCTTGGCCCGAAGGCCCATACAACATAGAAAAAATTGGCCGAAAGGCCCAAAAGGTACATATAAAAATTGGCCCGAAGGCCCCAAAACAATAAGAAAAAATGTGGCCAAAAAGGTGGCCTTTCATTTCCTAGGATTTTGATCCTCTTTACAAATTCTGGCCGGGCATACAAAACCCATTTGGCCCTCACTTGTAAGTGTTCGTGGTTGATCGTTTCTCTCAATTTCTTTTCTAGCCCGAAGGCTAGAAAAGTCCCTATATTTGTATCCTAACCGGGGGAAGGTACGCTGAATTCTCCGTGCCAAAACTCTGGCACACAGCGGAGAACGTACCGAGGGGAGGGGAAAAAGCGACTGCTTTCAGTCGCATCTCAACGAACACTGAACTTTTGGAAAAATTTTGGGACCGAGCTGACAGCTATCTGACAGCTCGGTGACAGGTCATTAGTGCGGTTTCTTCTTTGTTTTTAGGGCAAAGCTTCTAGAAAGTTCTAGAACTTTCTAGAAGCTCGCCATCTTCAACATTGGCAGACTAGGGGCTTGCCATCGGGCCAGCCCGCTGAGCTTGAAATTAATGGGATTTAAAAATTATTGCCCCTACAGCTGACCTATTTTTGATGAATTTTGGGTGCTGAAATCTGGCCGAATTTTGCGAAATTTTGGTTAACACGTAAACATAACCAAAGGGGCCAGATTCAGCTTAAATTTTCAACCTTTCCCAATTTCTTCGAAATTGGGCTTAAAATTCATCATATTTTACACTATATTTGGAAAAATTATTAATAAGTTGGGATTTTTTACCCAATTCGAATGTCCATTTCAATTTTTCATCATTTTAACAAGTCCTTGTTTACTGGACCCCTACTCTGAGTTTTGAAGTCAACTTTTGCCAGTAAACAAAGGACGCTGCTTGCTGGCCTTAGCAACAATTGCTCCTCATTGCTGGCTTTCGATGTCCTCACATGACTGAGGCTGGGGGAGCAATTGTAACAAGAAATATGCATAACAAATATTACGTAATTTTCTATGGGACAAGAATTACATTTTCATAATCTACGTACGTTACTTAGTATACCTAGCTAAATTTTATTATAATCAAACAATTCGGGAGGGGGCTAAGCCCCCTCCGAACCTATAACTCTAATAAAAAGTGTATACTAACTTTGAGGAAAGGCGAGTTTCTGTGCTGGCCTTTGGCCAGCCTAGAGGACACTTGAGGACACGGAGTAGTGTAAGACATGAATGAGGGTGTTAGGACACCTGCCACCTATGTAGCAATTAGGGATCAATTAAGGGCCAATTTAGCACTTAACACAAAGGTTTTTGAAGGGGCCAACTTTAAGACACTCCTTTTGAAGAAGCAAGATTACGAAAGAAGAAATAATCTTACTAAAACATTTTAGCTTGTAACTTGCTTATTTTTTAGAGTTAAAAGGTGGGAGTTGGATTTTCAGAATCGGGAGAAACTCACCTTTCAGATGAACCTAAGTTATGTTTTCATATAAAATTAACAAAATCAACGAATTATTAGTTAATTTTAGGCTAATTGACCTATATGACATTATACAAGTACCTACTTAGCTAATTATTGCTTGAATTTGAACCATCTTCTAACAATTTGGTATTTTTTTTCAATGACTTTCCATACTACACTTTTTATTGGCACTTAAATTCCAACTTTGAGAACATAAAAGACTTTTTATTTCTCTAATAAAAGCTGGGCAGCATTCCTACAGTTGGACATTAGACATTTCCGATCGGGAAATAGGGGAACTGAGAGTCCTATCTCGGACTTGACAAGGGTAACTACCCTTTTTGACTGGAATTCGTAATTCAGTGTTAGTAAGGAAATTAGTACAATTAACGGTTGTTTAGACTTTCGTTATTCATTAGTGTTAACTCCCTAATTAATTCGTGTACACCGCGTGCTTGATTTTCTTCACTACTAATCTATTTAGTACATAAATCTAAAATCTTAGTCCCTAATTAAATAAATGATGATTTGTACTTGGCAACTCTGGCAGGTTAGGACAAGATATAACAAAACACACCCAATAACTTGGACATTAATTCCAATCGGATCAATCATTGTCGAACTAGGACTCTTCATCTCTTTTACAACCAAGGGATTCATTTCCTCGCGTTATTCTTTATTTGCCATTTAGTTTTCGAGATTCCTTTTTTAACCTTTATGAAACTCCTTTCATTACACATTGTAAACTTTTACACGTTTCCACCATTTAGCATAATTATGGCTTCATTGAATTTTTCTCGTCAAGATCTTTCTAATGATTTGCAACATGATGGAGTTTGCTTAAATTTTGGAATTTCTATATTAATTTTATTTAATAATTTGCAGCAATAATTAACATAGTTATCAAGTTATTATAAATCAAATTAACGACATTCATGAGAGGACTCTGATGTAGTTGAAAATAACATGATCGGTCACTTCTACCAAAAGTTAGCTATGAGGGGACCAAATGTTTAAGGAATTTCTAGTAGCTGTCCAAGTGTTTGGCCCGACTTATTCTTTACGTGTTTGTCCACTTTCGATTCTTTCGACGGTAGGTTTGTTGGATCATTGAAATATACCTTGATGTTAATTAGAGGCAAAAAAGAAAAGCAGAAATTAGAAACAGCAATTTACCTTAACAGAAAATCCATGCAAAATTTTCAGTGCCCAGCTCTGCTCTTTTCCTCTGCCAAAAAGATTGAACAAAATTTCTGGCCAAAACCACGGTTCTCGCTGGCGCTCATGTATGATATCATTAATTCTGGTAGAAAAAATGTAAGCGTCATTCTGGCTATTAATTAACAAACAAAAACTTGTTAGCTAACAAATTAACTATCATCAGCATTACTTCCTCTAAAGTTAACTGTACAGTAGAAAAACTTGTTAGCTAACAAATTTTAGCTAACAAACAAAATTTACTTAACAAATTCATCATCGCTACTTCTTCTAAAGTTACTGTATTGTATATACAATAGAGCGGCTTAATTCTTACAGATAAACTGCCTTTACATAATCCGAGTCTTCATATTCTTGTGCGTTCACATTCCTTCCCATGGCAGTTTCTACAGTAGCAAAATATTTCTGTTATATATTGCTGTTTATCAGCTAAACACAGTTAACTCTTGACCACTCTGATTTAACCTAAAAGCTTGACTTATTCCAAATAATTCCAGTATATACTAAAGTAGTAGTATACAAACTACAAATAGTTACTAGTTACAGAGCAGCATTAATAAAAGTAATCGCTTGTAATGCAGAGTAGACAAAAAATCCATACCGCAAATAATGTCAAGAGCACACAAAGTTATATGTGCTTTAATATCTAACACTGGAGATGCTTGTACTTTGCTAGCCAGCCTTTGAACCAAAATTTTTGACATGTCATTAAATGTTGGCACAAAATCCTTCAATATATCAAAGTGAAACGTGGGAGTCAGCAGTTTTCGACGAGGTTTCCATTTTTCTGCGCGGCTAAATTAATTGTGGAATACAGTACAATGATGGCATACGAAAACGATGTACATTACGTAGGTTTTATGTAGATTAAAACTTCGAAACCTTCCATCTCTGACGCAATTCTTAGTTTAATTCCCAGGGTTCTATAAAACGGACCAAAGTTAGGAAATAGTCTGAAGTAAAGTGAAAATGCAGCCACTAGCAACTAAGAAAAATTATGTTAATCATGGTTGCTACTAGTGTTTGAGGCCGGCCGGGGTTTCACGGCCTAGAGCAGTTGGCAGTGCAGTTATTATAACTGCTAAGATATTTATTTTCGGATGTTATCTTAGAAAAATAGCACAGCATAGCATAAAAAATTAGCAAAACTAGATTTGGAGTCCATTTTAAGCTTAGTTGCTCTATTTTGTAAATTTCTGATTGGTGATTTGTATCTCAGCCGGCGGCCGGCCGGCCGGCCGGCCGGCGAGCAAAAGTCGTCGGCGGCCGGCCTCAAACACTAGTTGCTACTTATCACATTAGCTTAGTCTTATGGCTGAAAACTTCTCAGAACTTTCTATCATGGCCACCCAGGACACTAATCTTTATTAATACAAGGTTATCAGCGGTTTTAGAAATCAACAATTACTCGATTTGAATTTAGTGGAGAATTTGTGTACACTCAGTTTTAGCTGACAGCGATAATATATATATATATATATATATATATATCTATATATATATATATATATATATATATATATATATATATATATATATATATATATATATATATATATATATATATATATATATATATATATACCAGCAGCTTATATGCTATATGAGCAGACTTGCATGCGCCAATTGTACACGCTCAGTATACTCTATGAGCAAAAACTGCTCACAGAGACGTATGTGCATTTTGCTCATAGAGAACGTCTCTATGAGCAGTGCTACCTTGCTCAAAGAGATTTGAACTGTACCTACTCTCTGAGCAAAAATTTTTTTTGAAAATGCTAATTAGCTTAATGAATTAAGCTGAGCTTGGGCATAGACGTGTAAAAGCACGCTCTATTCTAAGCCTAACATGCTCTCGGTAAACCTAGGCGCTGCCGCGGAGGAACGCGTTATTTGGCGGTTCTCACAAGGTAGGAAAGATACATTTATATACATATATATATATATATATATATTTTGTAATTAAGTAAGTGTTTCAGTACAGTACGAACCGCTTAATCAGTGATACCTGCTGACTACTATTATTAATTTATGTGTATCTAACTTGAAAAATGAAAGTCAAAACATGGACACCATTTATGTGTACCTGGTAAGAAGACCAGTTCCCATCCACGGTTCCATAAATTTATATTGTATAGGCTTGTTGGTGTGCTTGTTACTGGCCAGAAGAGGCTCAGCTTCATCAGCTCCATAGACAAAAATGTTGGGAAACGGACCAACCCATATTGCTGCCATTCTAACTTCAGGCCAGGCTTTCGTTACGCCGCACAGCTGAGAGAACACCACTAAAATTCGAACATTAAACTACAGATTTGAGTAAACCACGTTCTGCTTAAAACAAAATGAGGCTTTTCAACTATGTACTGATTTCAACTATGTATGTACTGACATTGCGAAGCTGTAATCAATTGTTATGTGAAGGAATTCCTCACAATAACAGCAAAATAGTCCTTTTCGTATTTGATAGCAACCCTTTGCAGCACCTCTTCCCTCCAGTTGCTATAGAGTGAGCTAAGAAGGCGCATAAAATGGGAATTTGCAACGCTACTTACGGTCTGGCCTTCTTTCCATTACGGGCAAATTGCCAAGAAGTGGCCAGGGTTTGGGCCCTGGTAACTTTTTCATCAATGTATTCGTTCTCCAAAAACGGAAGAAGGCTAAGATTAAGTAAGTAGTGATAGCTGCTGATATCAACAGTAATCCTAAAGCGGCCATGACGTCTAATTACCTGTATTAATACAAATTCATATACAATGTTAAACAACTCAATATGCTAACGACTTTATCAATATTGCAGATTGCTACAGATTGCTGAGTCGGACACGGTTGCGTCGGAATGAAAAGCTAAAAAACTGGATGTACTACAAATTAGTTCAAAAATGAACAAATGGTGCAAATTTGCTTTATGAGAGTTAAAATTTATACGTACATGAAAATTAAGACCAGAGGCTTGAATTTTTGTAGTTCAAAATTGCACGTCAGTTTCCGTGCATTGCACGATAAGTCCATGCACTTTCAAAATTGCACGCTTTTCAAGATTGCACGTAACATATACATGTTGTATATGTATATACAATATATATAAAGTCTACAAACAAACCAGCGCCTCAATCGGATTTGTGCCATATGGTGACCTTTGGCTTGGGATCGATGAGATTCCTTCGCTTTATGTTTGTTACAGACAACTCGAATTACTGTCAGTGCCGCTCTGACTTGGACGTTCATGTGTACAATGTGCTTGAAGTCTGAAGTGGGGGCAGACAGCTTAGCTTATAGGTACTGAAAACTGTGAAAAATTCTAATCTGTGGGCACCTCAAAAGCGTCGAGGTCTTTATATTCTGAAGTCAGACAGATCTGAGGTATCAGTCGAACCATAACCGTCTGACACTTTCGCAGTGTTATCTCTCTCTTCAAAAATAGATTAACTCGTAGCCACAGCCTTCCAAAAGTACAAGTGAAACTTCCTTTTACAACCAACATTTGACAACGTTTGTCTGTTCGTTTTCAAGAGTATAAAATATTGAAAATTACAGTCTGGAAAATTGGTGGATGCAACAATATTGCAAGAAAGGAAACATACATAAATGTATTTACTGTAGTCAATGTTTATCAAACTAGTTCGAATACCTGTACGTCCTACTACGCATCCGAATCCTCGCACTCGAATTTGCGTCAACTTTAACGCGAATAATGGCACTGTGAAAGTTTGCAAATTTCATTGGCACGTCTGCTGTCTATGTTGAGGCTCACATTACAATTACATTGTGGACAGCTTTAGAAACACTCAAAACATGTCAACAAAGCCGGAAATAAAAGCTATCCATACCAAGCTCATTGCATTATGCTGTTCTTTTACTTGCTCCGAATAGTTATGTAGCGGTGCTAGTAACAAAACCTACTTACTAACACCGTTACCGCAAGCTGAAGTAGAGGATGCGGAGACCGTAGCACAGATGGAAACGTACCGACCGACCACTCCAGTCCAGAGACGGTCGTGACAGCCTCGCCAGGCAGAATATCGCAGAATATATGCCCTAGAGGAGAGATGAGTCTTCCCATCTCACTTAGTCTCGGGTGTAGTCCTACCTAACCAGTCAAGAGCTCAGTAACCAAAAGCCTAATTAAATAATGACACTACTTTAATAAATGAAAGAACAATAAGTATATTAATTAAATAGTGCTTTGAGAATGTTCAACAATGTTGAAGATTTTAATTTGTGCTTTTGTGCTCTCCAATCAAATCAAGCCAATCTCTTTGTTGATTGGCTGGAACAAAGGACAAGAAATGATTAATGAAAACAGCTACAGTAGTCTTAATAACATATTTAATTATTTTTGAGTAGATAGTGCCCCAAGACCAACCCAAAAACATAAATAGTGAATAGCTTTTATACCCATTTAGATACTTTTCAAAAATGGGTATTAAATTCCTTCATAGTCCTATGCCAAGAGTTAATTAAAAATTAGTTCGGAGAAGCAATACACACAGGTATATTTTGTTATTTAATTTCTGAGTAATTACAATTATAATTCGCTAATCTTAAAACCTTTCGTAGTGTTGGTTGTTTAATTTTTGAATAATTCCCATGTCACGTGACCTGTGCTTTTGTGATTGTGCTTTTGCATCGTGAACTATATATGTGTCTCCAGTCTCCTGAGCACAAAGCACAAAGCACTGTCTCCTGAGCACTGAGCACAAAGCACAAAGCACATAAGGCAAAAGCACAAAACACAAAAGACAAAGCACAAAGCTCAAAGCACTCCATCGTGAAATAGTTCAACAGTCTAACAGTTCAACAGCGTTTCCGTTGCATAAAACCTAACAGTGTTAAAGGACTGTTAGACTGTTTTTAACAGTGTTATAACAGTCATTTTAGCAGTGTTTTATCAGTCTTCGTTGCATAAAACCCAGCACTGTTGATGCTAGACTGTTAAAACGGTCAAACAGTCTAACAAACTTTTGAGATTGTTAAACCTGATGTTAAGCTGCTAATTTTGACTAAGCAGGGGAATTATGGGAAGTTTGAAGCCATTTCTGGTTTAAGGAACACGACAGAACAACTATTAACAATGTATGGTTTCAAAATTGTCAGAATACAAATATTAAATTTTAGGTTTACCTATGATAAAGGTAGGACTTTTTTCAGTTGGTATTGGTATGTACGCTATTAATAGCAATATAACTAAGACTAATAACTAGATTCTAAAACATAACCAAAACAATAAAGTTATTACCTAGCAAACAATTTCTTTTAATTGTTAAATTAATTTGATTAAGATTCATTATAACCTCGAAAGCAGTATTAAACATGAAACAAGTGATTTCATTAAATGTATGGACTATTAAATAGGCTGATAGAAATCCTATTGTTTAATGTGTGGTCTGTTAGATTAGTTAGAACTGTTAGAGTTTATATTATTTTATGTGTGAACTGTTAAATTGACTGATAAAACACTGTTAAAATTTGCAACGTTTTAACAGTCGTTTTATGCAACGTAAAAGTTCGACACTGTTAATATCAGTTCAACAGTTTAGCAGTCTAACAGTGTTGGACTGTTAACTTTTAAACAGGGCCCTGTTGTTTTTACTACTCAAAAAGAATGGCAATTACTATTTACTCAACGCTTTATGTTGGCGGTACATTCTGAATTCTCTGATTCTCAGCACATACAGGATCAGATCTATCAAACGCCCACAGGAAAGTTATGAAGACTTACAGTGACAGGGGCCGGCTAGGCCAACGTACCAGTCAAAGTTTGGTATAACTTTGACCAACTCTGAATTGGCCCAATGACATTGATTGGTTGTTTTACACAATATCACTTGACCAATGAAATTTAAAAGAACGTAGACATGCATGCATTCGCTGTTAATTGTAATGGTATATTCTATTTTTGCGTAAATTGTAAGATATAAATTTAGATTTAGGGACGCATAGATTTAACAAGTACTGCCCAAAAAGGGCAAGTTTCCTTTTTTACAGAGAACTGTACGAATAAACGTTTGCTACAATATAGCTTTGACTTTAAAAGCTGAAGAGTGGTGCTTTCATGACTGATTACAGGATCACTACTCACGCGAGTAGGACATTATATTGCGGCAACTCCGTTTCTGTTGCAATTACATGATTTTTGGAACCGGAACCGGAACCGGAACCGGAACCGGTAGCATTTGGAACCGGACCGGTTCCAGTGTAATTTGTCTCAGATGATTTGAAAAATATAACCAAAAATTCAGTTTTCAGCCTGCAAATTTTCAAAATGTCTGTAGCTTTTAAATGTGAACTTTTAGCCAGGAAATTCTGAAAATTTCTCTGTCCTTTGAATGTGGTTTCCTGGAAGTTACTTCAATAAGTAAGAGTATAACTTTTCCTGTACATCTATGTTGGTAAGTTACGCAATTACTTTTGAGCTGATTTTTGGAGTCATCAACTTTGAAGCATTAATACTAATTGTGTACTTCTAGTTAAAAAATCCATCTTTACGTTAAAATATAGCTTACGATAGTCTTTTTCTAATAGATACGTGGAAACTAACCTTGATGTCTAAGTTTTCACTGAATATTAGAATTGGTCATATAGATTTCCACATAATCTCGCAGTGGAGACAACGATAACGAGAACCTGGCTGAAAACTGTCTTCAGATTTGTTTTCAGCAAACTCTGAAACTTCTTGTACTACATATACAACGTTTCAGGAAAATCGTAGTAAAAACTTTGGTTTGTTCTTCTTAGACTGTTGTGTACCCCCTTGGAAGCTTAAAATTTTAAAATTTTGCTGCAGATTGGCCAATAATTTATTGAAATGCGTCTGTGCTAAATTTCAGCAAAATTGTTTACAAACTGGAAGTTACACAGAGGGATTCGTCCACTTTCCTAATACCGGCAGCCTGCATTGGAGATGAAATAAAATGTTCATTAATGAATGAAACCGATTATTAATAATTAAAATTAATGAAATGAATAAATATCTTCATTTCTAGTCCTAGAGTCATTTTGTTTAAAATTTTTCAAACGTTTGGAAGTTTCTTTTTCAAAATTCTCAAATGGTGAAAAGTTGGAAAGGATTGCGAAAGGAAATTTTATTATTTTAACACTTTTCACGCATGTATACAGAGTCACTTTTAACTCTCCCAGTTTTAAATCTATTAATTCTTTTAGCGGATACACAGAGTTAATTTTAGCTCTGCCAGCTTTAACTCTTTTAACCTTTATTTTTAACCCTACAGTGTTAAGATTTAAAAACAGGAAGAGTTAAATTTAACAATGCGCATTCATGGAAAGGGTTGAAAACTTCCTCTCATCTATTCTTACTCTTTCCATTCGCGAAAAGACCTTAGTACACAGTAGAGTCGCAATAGTGGTCATTTTTACTGGAATCAGTGCATCAAAACGAAAACGAACATTTTTTAAAAGCATTGAGCTATTTCTAACGGTTAAGTTAGTATATAAGCCAGAACGGTTGCCAGTTAGTTTAATGAAATTAGTTTATTCAAAATGAAGCAGAAGACAATTTTGGGTTATTTAAACTTGTTCTATTGCACATTTTAAAACCTTAAATTTGCTATTTGCCAACATCAATTAGATATTAGATAAAGTTTATTGCGAAAACTGGAGATTTCACCGAAAACTAATTCTGCAGTTTTGAGACTGCATGTAAAGATCGAAGGTTTATGATTGAATAGTGTATCAGAAATTTCACTAGTCGCATATAATGAGGTGAATCGTGAATGTACTCGTTGTAAGCATTAAATTATACGTAGATCTTTTTCCAACTCCAAACATCGACGAAATTATATATAGGGTTTCAAAAACACGGCATAGATAGATAAATAGACACCACCATCTTAAAATTAGTTTTGATGTTATTTGTGCTGTGCAGCGCATTTATTCTGCGAATGCAGATTATATAATTTTTTAAATGAATTCAAGCTTAATATACTAGTCTTAACCTTATGTCTGTCTTATTGAAGAAACACTTGTTCACTTTTTCGAAATTTTTGATTTTTTTCGCTTTCTAGAGCTAACAATACCCGCCAATCGCGAAAAATTGGATTCCAGGTATCTGTAATATATCTTGCTAAACCTGCCGCTGCTTTAATGTAAAAACATGAATACTTTGAACCCGCAAGATAGAGGATTGCGAGAAATTAACAAAATTCTTGGTCAATTGTCAAACAAAATAAATATGAGAACCAGCTAATTAGTGCCTGTGGCATGCCGTGAATGCTTAAATCCTATACGGTTTAACAAAATATTACCATGGTACATAGGAATGAGTTTAGGATTCAAACGTTTTACATATTCATTACACTTTTTGACACATTTTAATACTATTAAACACAAGAGTAAAAATTAATTACTTTTTACACGTAAATTAATAATCTTAAGCATATAACAACCTTGGGTCATAATGTTTTGATCCAATTTATATAAAAAATTAAAAATTTTTGAATTATAAGCGTTTTATAAAAATCTCAATTGGAACCGGAACCGGAAGCCAAAACCGGAACCGGAACCGGAAGCTAGAACCGGAACCGGAACCGGAACCGGAACCGGAACCGGTCCTCTGGAACCGGAACGGAACCGGTTTCAAAAATCGGAACCGGTCCGAGCAATTACATTATAGGTAAATCAAACAATTCACGCTGTTTACTTAATGTGAAAACGATTTTTATTCTATACAGTGGAGTAGCTAAAAAATGAGTGTTCATTTTTTTCCGAAGAGGGTGCATGGCTTTTGTTTTGACATTGATTAGTTAGAGAAAATGAAGTAAAAGTCAACATTTGAAGTTTATAAAACGCAGAATTGTTCGTATCAGAAATCTAATGACAGGGAGAGTGAAACATTCAGGTCTTCCTAATCGACAAAGATTACTGGACGCTGAGCACATTAATGCTGACTTCTGGAGGGTGGGCTCGCTTACCTTTGTTAACCATGAGTTTGAACTACCTTGTGTTTAGTCACATGTATAAGCGTACGCCTTCCGCGATTTCGGTTACTACCACAGGTGGACAAGGGGGGGGAAAGGGGGGGAATCCCCCCCCTCGGCGAAGTCGTCCACAAGGGGTCGCGAAATTGCTCCCACAAGGGGTAAGCAAATTGGCCACAAGGGGTAAGAAAATTGCCCAAAAATAGGTTTTACGACTAAAAGTTCTAAAAATTTTCCGGCTTCGCCGGAATTTTTCAATTAAAATCACTATTTTTTGCTAAAAAATGTCCGAAAAACGCGTTTTGGCCAAAAATCGCTGTTTTTTGTTAAAAATGGCGAAAATCGCTTAAAAATCGCTTTAAAAAGTACCCCTAAGAAAAATCGCTCTCACAAGGGGTACCCAAATTTGCTTCCACAAGGGTCAGTGAAATTTGACCTCCCATTCAGGCAGAGTTGGACGCGGGCCGCGGGTACCCGCGGGGCGGGGCGGGTACCCGCGGGGCAGGCCGGGGCGGGCCGAAATTTACCACCCGCAGCGGCCCGCGCGGGCCGATGCGGGCCGATTTTTATAGTGACAGTATGACTTTTTAAGCTTAAATTTAAAAGTTTTATACAATATTTTTGACTTTGAAATCAGAAAACCTACACTGAATTAACGGATCCTTTCAAGATTACCCATACCACCGCTCAAAATTCTGAAAGCTTGGTCAATTGAGCTAAAATTTGGAATGCGCATGTTTTCGAGCACACGGAGTTCAAACATTGCAAAATTTGTCGATTTTTCAAGATTCGTTTCTTTCGATTCGGGGGCTACTGAAACATTTTGGTCTTTGATTTTGCTGAAAAGTTGAATATGAAGGTTTTCTGGATCGCAGAACACAAATACGGTGTAAATTTTTCGAGCTTTTTGCTAGCTCAATGCAAGCTTACATCTTAAGCTTACAACTTTACCTTAGACCGAACTATAACAAATACTAGAAACGAAAAATGGACTTCAGGTTCGAGTTCTACCATCCAGAAGCCCTCTGCATGCAAATATTCAACAAAAGTTAAGACAAAAAATTTTCGGTATCCTTTGGTCCCCCCCTTGCGAATCGAAATCGGAAACTTTTGCGATATATTTGAACTCAGGATCGAAAACATGCCCATGCCAAATTTTCGCTCAATTGTTTAAGTTTTAAAAATTTTGAGTGGTGGGGGTAATAGAGACAAGACCCAAATTAACTACTAATTGTACATTGTACATTTTATAATGACCACGACTAGAGATGCACCGGTGCCGGGGTCGGGGTCAGAGCCAGGCCCCAGTGTATCCCTAACCACGACTTAAAATGTGCAAATTTTGTGTATTGTTAAATATATTGTTAAAACAAATTATTAAGTTCGAAACTAATTATTTGAAAACCAGGTAGCCTCCCTGTTGACTGGAAGACACCCTCAAATCAGAAGGCCCCTCAATTTCGAAAGTTCTCAGGTTATCGTAAGAAATAAGTGCAAAATGCTCTATTGAAGTGTTAGTTCAAGCATGTGAACTTTTTCCCCGGCCTAGTTAGTTTCTCAGTCGGCAGCAAAGTTTCTAGCAGGTTACAGATTTAGAGAAATAACTAAATGACATGTTGATTAAATTAGATTAAATTGCGAAGCATTTCTGTAAAAGTAGGGAGAGTCTTTTGATAGCAAAATATTCACAATTGTGGCAACTAACTTTTAACTAAAAATTCACTTTTTTATATGCAAACTTTTTATACGCATTAAATAGTATTCATAACATAAAATAATCGCATTTATTGTGCGGGCCTTTGCGGGCCGAAAATTATAGATGCGGGCCGCGGGCCGGACTTGTGCGGGCCGAAAATTTGAGTGCGGGCTGCGGGGCGGGTGTGGGCCGCAAATTTCGGCCCGCGTCCAACTCTGCATTCAGGTATGGTTACTACAACATCCAATAACAGTTTGTATTGGTCTGCATTCATTTATTGGTATATTTCGCAAAAAAAACCGAACCGGATGAACCCCCCTAAGCACACGTATGATCTCCACCAAAAACTCAACGATCTACTCTTGCCGGTCCAGAGGACTTATGAATTTTTGTAGTTCTTGTAAGCGGACAACAGCAACTCAAAACATTGACCAAAACAGTCTCATGTGACTAGTGCACTTTACGGTCTACTATAGAAACCTCGGGTCCAAGTTAGCGCTTCCAAGATATGGAAATACAAGGATATTTCTAAAAAATGTGTTTGGTCTGTGTAATGCACCTTTGCACAAATTAGCGACATACCGTATTAACCATCTTTTGTGATTAAGTAAGAGTAAGTTCTGTTTACTAAACATATCGGCATTTTTATTTGGTCCAACAGCTTGGACCCCGGACAGCAGTTTGAGTTTTGTATTGTAGTATTGTCGGATATCAAGTTGAAGAAATGTTTAGCAAACTCACAAACAACTGGCGCTCTTGATGCTCTCGAAAATTTACCAAGATGACTGATGCTATACAATCTCTCAAAAGCAATTACTCCACTAGATACTGAAAAGAATACTACATTAATTCGATAAGGGGCCTCCAAGTTGTGACAAAACAGAAATGAAGCTTCATGAATTATCACTCCTAAAACAGTTACAGTTGTTGAGCTTAAACGTATATCTGACAGTATATCAGTCTAATCACACCTTTTACAAACCAGCCCTAACATATGCAGTCACATTAAAAACAGTAGCATAGATACTTTCTCGAATTTTCGAGATTGCCAAATTGACTAACGCTGGGATTCTCAAATGCACAGATCAACTTGTTGTTCGCAAGTTGGTACGGTCAAGTTGTTAAATGGCAAGAAATGGCGAGAAATTGCAAATTCTGCTAACCTTGTAATCATTACTTACCAGCATCTAAGAAAATGTTGTATATTGCTCGAATCATAAGGCTGAACGTTCCTAGTAGGGCAATCACACAAAGAGACTGAATCAGCAAACGAGCGCTGCCAGTTGGTGAAGTCTTGTTTTGATGTACTGCTAATAGCAGTACTATATTTACGGATGAAGCAAATAAACCAATAATAACGGACAAAATAAATCCTATTCTCAGCGCCGTGTTTGCAGGAATGTATGTAATATTGGTAAAATTATCCATGGACGGATAGTGCACGTGGAAACCTAAAACTAAAACTATGACTAATTGTGTGACGTGAGACGATGTACACACTTTTTACCAGCTACGGAGTTACAGCCAGAGTTTTTTGCGTCCAGATATGTGACTGGACGCAAAGTTTCTTATCTAGACGCAATGAAATTTTAACGGGACGCAAGCTAGACGCAATATTATTTCGTGAGAGAACTCACTTTTGTAAGAGTAAAAATTTTAAATGTTTCCAGTACCAATTTTTCCGTTTTTCTCCAAAAATTTCTTCGGGTCCTGGGGGCTCCGTCCCCAGACCCCCGCTGTTTCTCACTTTGTCATGGAATGCCAAGGTGCAAGGTCATGCCTCAATGTTATTTGTTAAGTTGTTGTCCACCTGAATCCGTATCAGATCCTTTCGAACTAACAAATTTCACTTAAAAGAATTATATATGGATCTTACTAGGCGCATAATCGTGAACATTTATATTGTTCTCATTCAACAGGTCAAGCAAGATCAAGATTAGTAGCAAAGTAAAACCCCGAAATTAACAAATTTGTAACTGTAAATTGTTTGGTTCTTCCATCTAAACGTTTTTTGCAAAAAATATATACACAAATGGCAATTTGAAATAATGCAAGACTACGATTTTTCTAACATTTTCAAATAGAAAAAGACCTATGCACGAACAATTCAGATTTATCGTAACTAGTGTTAATAGTATTTACAAATGCTTCTTCACTGTATTGCCGCTGAATAATGCAGCACGAAGCATACACGCTTCTTTGTTTATTTTTTTACAGCCACCTCACTCCAGTCGGTGCGCCGGTTAGGGGTAGTGCCAGCTTAGAACGTATGCATTTTTGAGGGAAGGAGGATGCTGACACTGAATAATTGCCATAGCAATTACCCGAGGTGTTCTACAAGGCTATCAGTACGCCCATTACGTCCACCGTAATGGAGGTGCTGTGGTAGCTCCACCAGGCAGGCTGCCACCCCTTGACAATATCGGTAAATTGCCCAGGAGGGATATTTTAAATACGTTGCTAGAGCTTATTTTTTGTTCAAGCTCTAGACTTGACATGATCCTCCACTTGTAGCGCAGTAAGAAACCACTGCGCTACGGGAGGTTCCTTTGTTTATTGATACTGACTTATTCGAAATTCAAAAATTTACGGAATCAATAAACACAAAAATGCATTAGCGTTGGGAGCTTCAGTCAGAATAGATGTAACAGTTACCAAATTAATCTTTTTAAACATTTCCAAGACGGATTTAATCCGTAATTTCAAAAAACCTCCAACTTCTGGGGGGCTCCGCCCCCCAGACCCCCCGCTCTATGTATTGGACACATCTAATTATATTCTGTAGGTAATCATGCAGCTGTGCTTTACACTTAAGCAGCATGTTCTTTCAAAATAGTCTAAATAGTCTAAATCTAAATTACAGTACAGGAATTATCGAAATTTTTATAAATAAAACAATTTTTTGCAGTGAAACCAAACTAAAACAAGAATTCTGTCTGGACGCAAAATTTCTTAACGGGACGCTACTTAAATTTAGGAAGCAAGGTTGACGCAAATCCGAAAACCAAAAAAACCTGCAGCCGTACGAGCAAACCAGCAACAACATGACAAATTCAATGCTAGTGCTGGTGAAAACCATCGCTCAGTTGGATGCAACCACAGTTTCTAGCTAAGTTATACAATATTGACATTTTGAGGCGTAATTGAGTATAAATTGACTGTTCTTAATAGTAAAAATGAAACCTTCAATAAATTTCTTCCAAGCACCACCTCACTATTTTTAAGAAAGAAAAGGTTGAAGCACAACCTTATTATAAATTACCCATGTAGGAATAAGTTTGTTCTGGAGACAAGTAATGTAAGCATTTTGTTAAGTAACATTAACATGGCCGTGCCATATGCTGAACCTTTCTTTTGAATTGAGCGGAAACTGTAATCTAATTAGTTGGGAGGTCACAATATCCCCATCTAAGAAAAATTGATTAAACTGAAATGCAAATTTGTTTGCAGTACTGATAAAGCTTTTCGAAATAGCATCTTTTAGCGTTCAAATACCCCGGCATCCTACTTCAAAAACTAGCTGTTTAGGTTCGCGATTTATTAGATAATTTGCGACAGGCGGATAGCTCTTCATAGTTGTGACTATGTTCAATCAAAAGATCTCATTGAACTACATATGTAATTTTACCTCAAAAATCGCTTTCTGTTGTGGAATTATTTCAAGAATTTCTGACAGTTGTTTTCCGAAATTATTTAATGCTAATGCTGTTTATTTAATGCTATCTTACCTTGTACCTTATCTTGATTCTAGATTGATGCTTCTTCGTAAATTGTTCGTTTAGAAATAATCTAGTTAAATTTCTACACTATATTTTCCCTATCATCAGGATCTCCCTACATACCGAGCTCTCATATTTTGGCCTGATCCGGGCACTCTTTTCGGATTGCGGTCACTTGGCAAGGTTGAAAGAAGCAGGTTGTAAAGACATTGTAGCTACATTTTTATATTTGAAGATAGTTCCTATTAAGTCTAATAATGTTAGAGTACTAATGATTCAAACTTGGTATCTCCAGAAGGCCGGGTGAGTCGAGCAGAACAGCGTGGACGCAGATCGTACTTATCTGTAGACGCCGATAAAAGCGCATTTTATTATTGCCTAAGCGCAGAAACAAACTAAACTAAACTAAACTCAGGATCAGCCATTTTTTGTTAACAATACTGCAAGCTAACATAAAACCTTGCTGAATCCCTGCTGTATAAGCTTAATTTTAACGACACTGGATTGTACGGCTAGAAATGATTTTTTAAAAATAATTAGAACTTGGTGGAAGACAACAGCTGCAATTCTAGCTTATTCCTTTTCTGCTTATCTTAGACAACATCCTAAGACTGTCACGATATGTCACGATACAAATAATTCTGAGAAAAGGTATAGAATAAGGTTGACGATTCAATAATACGGATTGGCGAATAACCTGTAAGGCAGGGCTTTGTGCTGTTGAATATGTTAAAAAAATTATGTACCACAGAATGCATGGAAATGATATTTACATTGGAGAACAGAATGGAGATATTACAACAAAGTCAGCGCACGGTAATTCATTTACGTCAGAATATAAACTTTACTAAGAAAATACTTTCCTGAATTCGTCATTACTAAGACAACATTTTCCCACTATAAATGATATTTCCGCTAGAAAGTAGCTGCAATCTGTTATAAAGCTGATTAAGGCCAAGAACAAAATGAAAGTGACTGAAACTGGTAAAAGCAACTATTAAGCTTAAACAACTTGTGGGGAAAAGAAAGCGGCTTTTCCTGCATTCTTCCTACAATCTTGCATACAGTCTGAAAAATCGGTTTTCATCTTGAATTATCGCTACGTCAACTAAAAAATTATTGCGGTTGTTTTTGGCATCCTATAGGATATACCGACATTGGTAATCTGTAATCCCTAGATCGATTGAACCATCTGAGCTCGCCCTGCGATTAGTTGTTCCTGAACAACTGCAGGATGCAAGGTAACCTCCAAGGTCTAAGCTAACTGATATTTGGTTGTTCAGAAACAACCCCAGGACGGAAAGGGTTAATTGATGAGCCTCCCTCCTGCAGAGTGAGATCCAGTGTGGTGTGAACAAATTTTCCCGCTTGTGATTTCCTATACTTAAAACGTATGTAAACCTAAATTTGCAAGTAAACTTTCTTACAATTTTCTTACTTATAAAACAGTTACAAAGCAAAACTTTGGACATAGCTAAACTTAAAACCTGATGACTCTGTAATATGATTTTGACACTGATTTGCGCCAAATGTGATTAGCAAATAATTTTAAGATTTGCTTCTAACCATTTGGCTAACTGAAAGTTAACTACAAACATTCCTGCATCAAATATGGTTTATATACTTATCTACTTGCTAACCAAATGTCAAGCAATTGATTATTAACTTGTGGTTGCCTAACCCAGTTCCTGAGCATGGTTTCAATCACGAACGTGTAGTCAAGTTTCACTTTCTATTACCCAAGAAAATTCAGAAAATTACCCAAGTGTATAACCTAAAGAAGGCAATATATTGAGTTTTGATTTATATATTATTTAAACATGTAAGTTGGTAGAAACACTGGAAAAAAACAGCTTCGAATGGTCAAGGCTGTAATGTTGAGTGAAAGTTCTTAAAATTTCAATTTAGATGATTGATAAACGGCTGCATCGGCGCATTCTGACTGATTCAAAGAAGTCCTGCCTCAAGAACCATATTCTAGCTATATGGGTTTGATTAACCACTTGGTAGCTACATTAGTGCAAACGGCCTAAAAGCTGTTGAAAGTGAGTGACAAACTTTACATAGTACCTCTAAGTGGGCTTACAGGCTGAAGCTATGATTAGAATCCCTACTTCAAAAGCAAAACAAATACCAAAAATTATAAGGAGGATTTTGCTATAAACACAAATTCTATGTGCATACAAATGTACAGGAAGTCTATACAGGAATTAGCTGAAACCCGTGTAAAATTGATTCCAGCAAAACAGCGGCTTGACCCGCGATCTACTTTGTGATGACTGACTCTGCACAAAAGTGCGACAAACATCTCAAACAAAATGCCAAATTAGTGCAGCATCACTGTTGTAAATAACAACATTATAGTTTAGAACTAAGCAAGCTTTTGCATTGCGAAGAAAGGACTTGATGACAGGTATAATCAAAACCTTTAGATGGGCATAATGATCGAAATAATGCAGCAAAATTTAAAGCTAGAAAGTAGAATGTGGACAAATTGTTCTTTGCCTCACAATAACTTAGTCAAGCTCAGTTGAACTGAACAGATATGAACGGGTTCTGAGCTGAAAAGAAGTATGCGCATGTATTTAATTACATCCTTTGTAAACTCAGGTTCTGCGTCACAAAAAAGAATAGATTGTTTTGCTGGACTTTTAAGGGGAGTATATTTTTCAACAAAGTAGCAAGAATTATTTTTTGTTGGCGAAAAACGGAACGGAGCGATTAATATTTGCTCTCAGACTGAAACGAAAGATTGATTACTTCGTGAAGTCCAGAGTGAAGTCTACCTACTGAGATCTAAGGCAAAAAATATAAACCAAAAGTGGGATAACTACATATATGTACATTCCACAAGCTTGAATACTAATTAGAACACTTGACACTGCATTAATATTATTTGTACTAAAAATATAGTAGGAAAATGTTAGTTTGGCTTTTTGATTCAGATAAGTGTCATATCCTTTAGTTCTAATAAAAAAGTCCAATTCAATTTTTTATTTTGATTCACTTACAGCAACACTAATAAGGTACATCGTTATCAATCACGCCCGTTATGTTCAAGAAAGAAATGACATCTCTGGAGGATTTGAGCAAGATTTGTTAGTAATCAATTAACTTAAACTTTTCAAAACGATGTCTTTTGGGAAAAGGAAGAAAACTTTTACGAATGTACGAACGAACTAAAGCCAAAGCATGTTTTATCTGACGGATAATTCAGCATATTCTACCCCTTAAAAGGTCTACCTATGTTGCTTAATTAGATCCGAAGAATTGATTGTGCTATTGTAACAATCACGAATGACTTAACAATATGAGAGTCAGGTGATTTTCTGATATTAATTAAGAACTAACTACTCGCAGTTCCTGGTCCCTTGGCAGCTCTCTCTCTCTAGTGCATGTGACTCAATTAATACCAGCTTCTGAAACTTTTTCTTTGAGCAATAACATGCTGCTTTGGAAATGATAAACACTATGTAATTATAGCTTTCCAGAGTTCACATGAATTGCTAATATTTAACAATTGTGTTCATCCCTTTCACCACATAATCGGGTCCAGTCTGAAAACAATTAATATAGCGGCCCAGCGGGCAACCCGTCAGGTGATAAAACTTACCACATGATTCTCAAATTTGGAAGTATATTATAGCGTAATGTTCGAATTTTTGGATAAATTTTGTGCTGGTAATTGAAAACTTCAGGAATTTCTTGTGCGTGCAAAACAGAATTGTTCCATGTACATGCTTGAAAATGATAGAAATCCATCAATTAGTATTAGGTTAAATGTGTTTTTAAGAAAATTCAAGCGTCTGTAATGGAAACCTCGAGACTATCTGGACTTAATCCTACTCGGCGGTAGGATTCAAATTTGAGTAGTTAGAGTTAATCACGAGTTCAAGATTATATCTAACTTTGGTTGGTGCAAAGCTCGGTGACGATTATCTTCAGTTAATCTCGATTTAATATCGAGATTGTCTCTAGCTCGAGATTATCTTCTTTGGTGCAATCCAGGTTCATCACTGAGGAACAGGCCGCTTCAAAGTTCTCCAGCCAGATATAACGTGGCTAATCACGTCCGAAATCGTGCGTCAAATATTGATAAAAATAAAGTATTATCACTTTTAACACCAATTAAAACCACTTTAAAACCACCACTATTATATAACCTTCAATATCCCGAAAATATGCATCAACTTTTGAAAACAAAGCTTTTGCAGTTTAAATTGGTACCAAAGTCCACATGCATACCTATACGGATACTGATGCTGTATGTATAAGGTTCCGAAAGCTGTATAAGGTGTACAGTAACCACACAGGAGATAAAGTTTTTTACATATAGCAGTATTCATTAGAATCTAATAAAATGTTTTCAAACTGAAAGTTTTGACGCATTACATTAAAAATAAACGCTGGAATAAGCACTCTAATTAATGAATAGGCAATGTCTAAGCCGACAACACTGGAAGAAAAACCCGAAGATAAGGTCCCCTTCCCCTTTAAGCTGGAAAACAGTTATCCCTGAGTAGAAGCCAATCTTTGTGAAAAACTGCGTGACGAGAAAGAGCAAGAACAATTTAGATACGGTCTGCCTATTGTGACGATATGTTTCTGAAAAAGTCAGTAGACTCCGTCATCCTTAAATTAAAGCTGAGATCTTGAAAGGGAAACTTACTTATTATATATTATGCTTGATATTATATATTAACTACATAACACACACTATATATGTCGTGGTCTTTTTGCGAAAAGACCTATAATTCCGGTCTTTTTGCGAAGCGCCCGGTCACATTGAAAAATTAAAAGTCAAGTCAGAAAACATGAACTAGTCTGTGGTGACTGAAACTAAAATCCAACGTTTTCCCCTATGTATATATTCTGAAGTCTGACACAAAAATGTGTTTAGAAACTGTGATCACTTATGCTATTTAATATTCAACAGAGACCCATGACATTATATATTTTCAAAATCCTCGTGGTGAGACAAAAATTTTTATAAAATTTAAAAATTTGAAAAATTTCGAAGAAAAATATCGGTTGATCGAGGTTTTTCTCCGGAAATGCATGGTAAAAATTTCTTTTTTACAGCAAATTTTCCCATCTCAAAACTCACAGAATGACACAAGAACGAAGAAAAGCGGTTACGG